>CAJUYG010000561.1:105344-136146 GCA_910591675.1 Galerucella calmariensis | reverse complement strand
ACTCTATACAAGGCCAAATCTGAAAAGTTACTAATAAGTTACTAGAATCTCTCAGGGTTGCAATCTACCTACGCAAGCGGTTCTTAACTTTAAAGGCCGTATGCTCATTATACTTACTAAGCTCGCTTGAGCATTAAACTAGTTTATAATAATTATAAACTATTTTAATGCTCAAGGTAACAACTCATAATTATTATTATCATAGTTATTATGAGTTGTTACCTATGCAGCATCGATTCTATGGAAGTCAAAAACGGTGCATAAGGTCATATGTAATGATTAAGTTACAGCGGTGCAAAAATCGTGACCATTGAGTGGTTAAAAATTAAGAACAACTTAAGAAAGACGTGCGACATCCAAACCAGTGCAAACGGGCATTATTGGCTTATTTGGGTAATTGCAGCAATCTCAATATGTACAGAAATGTCTATCAAATATAGTTGTAGAAAACATTATTTTATCCATATCTTCATCGAATACCTTCTTGTAAAGTGGCTATAACTACGAAGAAAGAAGAAACTTACCAGTATTACACATCGCCACACCTCTATCCATTAGGAAGCTTAAAAAAGCCATAATTACACCTAGAAGAGCCAAGAAAACCCAGTCTTCGCCTAATCTCGCAAATGTATGGCGCCATAAAAAAGATATGAATTTCACTAATTTCCCTGCAAAGTAAAAACAATACAATATTTTTTCATTTACAATTGGCTCGAATTAAGGGTAAGGATCACTTAAAATATTCCAAATAATCAATTCATCTTCAGTAATTTTTGTAATATGACAATAGATATAAAACGACAATCTAACAGCCATTTTCACAATCGGTGGTAAACCTCTTAGGATTAACTAACCATTAGAACATGTTTCACAATCATCATTTAACTAGTGGTCAGATAACTTATGAAATTATATTAACTTTTGTTGCGTTGGTATGAAAACCATCGATATTCTGAAGTATAACTTTAGGCCGTCTGACTTCATCGTCACTGCTATGGGCATTAAAATCGCAATCTCTCATATTTCTAATGGGCTCATTTACATATTTTTTATTTATTTTACCATTAGGAAGAGCATATCATTTTGAGGCTCTGTGCCAAGAATTAGATGTCAGCGAGACTCCTGAGCCGCCTAAAAAAAATTATAAACATCAAACAGCGCTCCTCTCCGAATTTCAGGTGTGATGTCATCGCATATTGTGCGGTTCCAGAATGTAAATGTACTACGATTAAAACATCTAACAAAACAATCATTTCTATTAATGAAGATGCAAAAAAAACGGAAGCAATGGCAGAAAAGCATAAAAAGACTCAAAGCATTTTTCTTCAATCAGAATCGTTATAAATTACCTCATACAATACGTTGTGAATCCATATTGAGAGGGTTATTGAAAACCACACGCTTGTATTAATCTTAAATACGTAGATAATATTGTTCTTTTAGCTTATGGTGTTATTATTGTTCAAAATTATTTAATAAAATAATGTGTCAGTTCTTCACAAATTAAATTTTATTAAATACTGCTTTTTTTTCAAAAAACAGGTAAGTAATCTTTTTCAGTAGATCATCAACAAAACTAACGTAGATTATATGTTTAAAAAGAAATTATTTTATTTGATTCAAAGTCCGGATCAGCTCGAACAAATATCGCTTTTTTTACCAGTGAGGTGCATGTGCATTTGAATCTGATGTAAACATTTGGAACTAATATTACCTGCTTCATCAAAATAAGTTTTTCTTGTTCTTTTCAACATTGGTGATTTAATTTCCACTACACATTCATCATAAATAGCATTTGGAGAAGCTCCTTTAATTGGGCAGTCTGCAGTTAAAAAAATTGCAATTTTTTACTGAGTAATCACCCTGTATATTATTTGAGAGAGCATGTATTTATGAAAATATTGACATTTTCAATCATTCTGACCGGAAAACATCCAAAAACGATGAGTCTGCTTTTTTAAAATTAGGTCCACACATTTTATTTTATTCACACAAAATTTTGTAAGTAATTCAAAATAAATAAATTCTACGCGAGGCACATTACAGTCAGAAGCGTAATGTTTGTGCACAGTAACTTTCATATGCGGTGACGTCACAGTCATAGTCTTCGCCCCGCTACAGTATGCTTGTTTAATTGGTTGTATTAGGAGAACGACATTTTCTATTGACATGAAATTTCCAGAATCACATTTTTATCCTTAGTACTTTGTTTCACGACAGTTAAAAATGATTCTAAAATTTTAGTAAACGAGCCCATTGTTTGTGATAGAAAATAACAATATACAGTTTTAAAATTTGACATTTGATGCAGTTAACAATCATAAATTAGGTTAGATTTCCTTGGTTAGCACAGTTACCCGTACTTTGAGTTGCAGTTCAATTTTTTTAATGGTTAACCTTATACCCTTATAACCTTGATCACATATTGTGAAGCCAAAATTCAGTCGTAGCCTTTGATTAATTCTTAACCATGAGGTAACCTATTTTTGTGAAAATGGCTGTAAGTCAAGTTAGAGGTACTGGTCCTCAAACCACCTGTATGATTGCAAAATATATTTGATAGTTTCATTTACCTTGATAACCTCTAAGCTCTTTCTTTCGAGCTTTTTCTTCTTTTATCCTTCGTTTTTCTTGTGCTTTTAGTGCTTCAAACTTTGCATATTCTCCTAATTGCCGGCTATACCGGCCATACATCTGCAAATAAATAGTTTTATAGTTGTCAAATATAATAGTTGAATACTATTATAATACCTCACAAATTTGAGAATTGACAGACCGTTCACTAAGAAGCAACAACTACTTTCCTGGCTTTATGCCACGAAAGATTGAATTGCACTTCCAAGTGGAACGGTATTGGTATACCTGCAAGATGTAACAAACCATTCTGGTTTGTAATTAGAAGGGACAATATCACTTGTAGACCGGTTTTGACGTATTTTATAACACGCTTTACTAAAATGACAGTTATTTATAGAAAACTGTAAATAATATCACAAGAGAAAAAATGTTGTCAGCAAAATTTTCGGAAGGTATGTATGTTTGTTAGTGTTAGTGACGGAATGTGATAATGTAACACTGAAAAGACCAGAGCAGCTTCCTCTTTGAAATCTCAACAGATCCTATACATTATCAACGAACATTAACAAGACAAGAAGGATCACTCTAAGCTCCTCCCCTCGTTATGCCTGTTATCGAATATCGGATGCTACTGTGTATAGAGCACCGTAAGTCTCCTACGCGCGATATGCATAAACAGGTTGTCCGTCGTAGGGATACGTAAAGAAATATACCAGTTGTCTTTTTGATTGAGCGAATTTTCCTTTATGAATAAAATATACATTTACGTACTTAGTGTTTTGTGTTTGGTTCTGCAAACAGAATGATGGAAAGGTAACATAGGTGGAAAAATGTATAAACAATACTATGCACTTTATAAATGGCTGGAAAATTACTATTACCTCTGCTCTGTCTTTGTGGGAAACCTTAAAATGCAGGAATTATTCATTTCTTTTAACAAGGAACCTTAATCAGAATTGCATTGAAAATTTTTTTGGTCTGGTAAGAAATTGTTGCGGAAACTCGAGAAATCCAACCCCAATTCAATTTTGTAAGGCATTCAAGAAATTATTTTCTCTAAAATATTTTAATGAGGTTGAAGGTGCCAATTGTATTGAAAATATTAATACAGTTTTGCTCAATGTAACTCCTGATATGCTAGAAGAATATAAAAATATCGATGTGCCTATATTGACAAATAATAGCTCTTTAGCAGTTTTCACCTGCGACTATAGAAATCTTTCAAGTACGGATGGCAATGCTATAGTTTACATTTCTGGCTATCTATTATGGAAATGTTTGCTACAACACTCTTGTAGTGCTTGCACAAAGTATAATGATGAAAAGACATTACCAAAAGAAGAGGCTGTATTTTTAGAGCATAAAGCATATTCGACTTCTAAAAACTATGGAGGTCTGAATGTACCTTCTAGTAATATTGTAGCATATGTTAAACAACTAGAAATAATCTTTGTTGAAAATTTTAATAAAATTAGCTGTCACGAGAACGTTGGAGCGACCCTTAAAAAATTATATGAAGATTTACTATTTACACATCCTTGTAAAGAGTTTCCTCATAAATATTTTTTAAACCTATACAGAGTACGGCAAAAGTCCAGGAACGGACAAATATCGAAGAAAATATGAAAATATGATAATTATTTTTCCCAGTACCCGTATTTTACTGTTAGGTAAGTTGGTACTCTTTGATGGCCTCGGATTTGAAAGAACCTGTAATGACCTGTATACATTTTATATTAGAATACCTATTTAAGTTGGCATTTGCAAACATTTTATTGTTAATTTCTATAACTACTAGTCTCATCTGTAGCTTACTACATTATTACTTTTTGAGGTAACTTTCATTTTTCCCTTTATTTTTGCTACCAGTTCTTTTTATAATTATGTTTAGATTCACCAATTAAATATCCTGACGATATTCCCTTTTTAATTTTAATTCCCACTAAGCGGAATAGGTTACAATAACAATTATTGCTAGATGTTTTTAAATCACCCTGGTAAGTGAACGTTTATTCGTTTTAATCGCTAGCGGTTTGCATGAACCTCGTATAAGCACGAGCACGTGCACGGCTCCAGGAATTTGTCGAAATCGTCGGCGAGCTTGTGTAAGCTGGACATAAAAGTTCCGACGGAGAGTGACCCTTCTTGTCTTGTTAATGTTCGTTGACATTATAGACGGTATAGAAGTGTGCTTTAACTGGCAAATTAGAGACATTTTAGACAATTCACTCATTCAAATGCTTATGGTCTAGGGCCCGGTATATCACAACCGTATCCATAAAGTTTAATTCACAATTTCAAATAAAATCCCAGTTTTATGTCTTCCTATGAAGAACCTTGGATAGATTTCATCGTTAATCGTGACAACTTATATACAATTTAATCATTACGTAACGTTTGCGAATTATATTACGTTGATAGCGATTTTTTTGTTCGTGCGAATTTTTTCTGATACATAATCGCGCTTCGGAAGCTGAAAGTGATTATGTAACATTATAATGTTTACAGAATAAATCTTTTACGATTTTTTGTTCAAATATTTGTTTGTTTGTTTTTGTTTTATACCTACAAGTTGTACAAGATATTCATCATTATTGATTATCACTATTGTTCGACTTTCAATTATTAATAAAAACGAAATGTAATTAAAAATTCCATACGTTAAACAAAAAAGCTACAATAATAATTATTATTGTATGTATGGAGAACTTGTTCAGTGATAATATATATTTTATTACAAATGTATCAACAATAGACTACGTTTCACATAAGAAAAAGCCACGTGAAGTTTGACAACTGACTTGCGCAGAAACCAAAATTGGTCTTGTTTATATTTGTCGCCTAGTAACGACCGTTTCATGCCGACAGCTACTTCATTACTTTTAAAAATGAAACTAAAAGTTTATAGTTAACTCCACTTTAATAATAAAAATATAAAATGAGAATACAAATTAACATTAGCTCAACAAATGGTTTTAGTTTTTTTTTTGATCAGCTTTCCTGTTAATTACAATGTTTTTAAAAGTAGTAACAATTAATAGACATTTTTAGTTAGAATTAAATTATAAATATTATTTGTTTCCATAATATTTTACATAGTAAACAACTATGTATGTCTTTAACATCTCAATAACATCAGCGAAACACAATCAAAGATTTTTTATTTATTTGTTTGTGGATATAAATATTAAAAGTTGTTCAGCATGGCGTCCGTGTTAACTTTCTACACATGATGAAAATACCTGACAATAGAAAACTGTCAAATTTTGAGCAAGGAGAGTAATAGTTTGTGTTTGACAGTCATTGAAAGCAGACAAAGCTGACTTAACAAACTGCCCAAATTGTACCAAATCTTTTAATACGAGGATGTATTCATATCTAGTTAGCCTAGACCAGTTCCATTCATAAACAAAATATTGCGTTACCATAGCAACGAACAATAACTCATTAGAAGTGTCGGTGTGAAGTTGGACGTCAAAAAAGTAAACCAGAGTTACGCAATAAATTAAAAGAAAAAATATGTCCACCGAAATTGCGAGAATCGAAAAATTGGAGTATCGAGCCAACATCAAGTACCTGTATTTAAAAGGGTTAAGAGGCAAGCAGATTTACGAAGATATGCTTAATACCCTCGGTGATCAAAGTCCTTCGTCCTCTCCAAGACCTAAGAAGTTTCGTGTCCAAAAATCTGCTGGAAAAGTTCTTGCTTCAGTTTTTTGGGATTGCCATGATTGATTTTTTGGGATCATGATTGATTTTTTGGATAAGGGTAGAACAATAACCGGAAATTACTATTCGACACTACTGACCACTCTACGGGAAAAATTAAAGAGAAAAGACGTGGAAAGCTATCCAAAGGTTATTTTTTTGCAGGACAACGCCCCTGCACACAAATCTCATGTTGCCATGCAAAAAATTCGTGATTTAGGGTTTGATTCACTAGAACACCCCCCTTATTCACCAGATTTGGCTCCGTCCGACTATCATCTCTTTCCTCAACTTAAAAAAGTTTAAAAGGTCGTAAATTTTCTTTCAACGAGGATGTAATAAAAGCTGTGGAGGTCTGGTTTGCAGAGCAAGAAGAAAATTTTTTTTTGAAAGGTCTAGAGACGTTGCAGGTTCGCTGTAATGAATGTATCCAATTAAGAGGAGAATATGTTGAGTAATAAAAAAGTCACATTGAAATTTTGTAGAATTTTCCAATATACGTCATATTATGTAGTGCAAGAGCCAGCAATGCAGAAGGCTTAGTAACATTTTCAACAGTAATTACACAAGTGTTGGTAATTTTTCAATTTAACTAGATGCACGAATCTTTGTTGCTATAGAAATATACATTTCTAAAATATTTTGAAATATACTAGGTGCTCAGCCTTAAGCGAGACAACATAATTCCTTTTTTCATATATTATATAAATATATACTCAAACAAGACAGCAGAAATAATAATAGCAAAGGGAGAGGTACATCAGTGAAATAAGTAAAAAATTCTATTTCATTATCTTTATTAAAATATTCGTTCTTTTTTATTGTTTTATCTCGATTATTCCCTTCCTAATAATTTTGATCAATCGCCACAGAACACACCCATCAATCGCTATAAAGAATTTTTCTACACCCACATGTATATTATCCATTTCCTGCACAGTTTAGAGAATGGAAATGTAGGCCATATCGGTTAACTGAACGTATATGATTTCATATACATCCTAGAACGTATATGAAAACCACCAATCAGCATTCGCGTTTAGTACTCGTCATTCATCTTTTTTTCAATTTAAAGAAACGTCAAAATAACTTGTCAAAAAAAGTCTCTCCCAGAAGCACTGGATCCAGAATATTTATTTATAAAAATAAACCTTATAAATTAATAACAAATACTAAAAACAGAATAAAATGGGTATTTAAGGGACTACCGATGAAGTTCAGTTTTTATGAAGGTATGTAATACTTCTGAGATGTATTTTTAATAAATCTCGGTAGCAGAGTGGTTAACATACCGGACTTCCATGAGGTACACCCGAGATCGATTCCGGCTGGAGAAATTTTTTTTCGAATGTTAATTTTATTTTTCAATAATTATTCTGCTCAATATTGATAACTACAACAGGCAGACGCTTGAAATATTTAGCAGAATATTCATTATTATAAATAAAGGTACGGTACTCTTTTTGCGGGAGTCCGACTGGCAACATCTATTTATAACAGCATCGCATATTCAAAAAAAGAAACCGTAACATTATACAAATTGTACATTTAAAAACTGTACGTTTATCACAAAAAATTAGTGAAGACATAAAATTGAATTGGTACGATTATGAATAAAATTGTTGAAAATTTTTAATTTCAAGTTATATTTATTTTACAGTTTATTCAAATGTTTATTTTCTAGATTTTTTCTTGAATGGGTCGTAGAAAAAATATACTGTTCGACTCGTGTGGATTGTCCATATCGCACTCGAACGATTGAGCACTCCGCCTACGGCGTCGTGCTCAAACTTGGTCCTCGTGCGATATGGCCATCATATCCACACTAGTTGCACAAACTACTATTGTATGTCAAATATAAATTTTAAGTGCACAAATTACTTAACAACTGTCAACTTAGCTGTCAGCAGTTTTTCCGGAAAAAAATCGAAAAAAGTCCATGCAAGTTTGACAAATTTGAAGTAATTACCTTTCCTAGCTTGAAAGTTGTATTGTTCTTATTGGGCGATTCTACCAGCAACGTCAGATTTGACGAAAATAATTTTAGTTTTTCCTACATTTGAAAATAACACATATTATGTAGTTAAATGATAAAACCAGAAGAGATGAATAGTGCTAGATAAATGGTCAAAATAAATACAAAATATTTTTCACATTATTCATAATTTTTGCTGGGACAAAGCCACGGAGCTGAGATTTAATGGATTTTATCATACATTCTGATTACATTGTGACAAAATTATTTATCATGTGATAGTTATATGTGCAAATATTTAACTATACCAAAAACATAGAAAAAATTTCCCATTTTCCATATTTCGCAATGTCGTTTTTTTTTAAATTCAAATATTCCAATTTCTTTGTAGTTACAATTGTTACATTTTCGTTTCAAACATTTAATATTGGTATGATTTTCACAAGTTGAGCTTTTTACAATATCATACGGAGCTGCTTCTTTAATGATGTTAAACATTTCCAGTTTAGACACCAGTAGCTCCATATTAGCATGTGCTTCGCATAGGCAAGTTTCTCTATATTTTGCTTTTAAAAAAATCACCCAATAAAGCAAAACTTAGTTTTTTTCTGGGATTTTTGATGTAGTTCTTTTATGGATTAATTTGAGTATCTTTTGTGCTTTTTAATTTATCTATCTATCTATCTATCTATCTATAACCATTTCCGAACTTGAAGTGATTTTCATAATTGGGATAAAATATGTATAATATATGCGAGAACGTAACTCTATATCAGCCCCATAGTTGAATCTACGGAGTTGAGATTTTTCAACATTTATCGCTGATTTCAATTTCAATTTTAAGGTAACAGACGCACGTGTACGATTGCACATAAGCATTTTTGCCATCTAGTGGATATTTGTGAAGTCCAAGCTCTTGTTCAGGGAGCTGAGGTTACAATACGGGGACAAAACAATGTTAGTCCAAAATGAATATTGTTGTTGAAAAATCAAAGTCATTGTTCCTGACGCTGAGAATTTGAGAGTTTTTTATAAGAATAATCAGTTTATAAATCCTTTTTCCAATTTTTCAAATGTGTAGTTCATATTCTACCTTGCCATACTGGATGTGGGGACATGACACGGAGCTGAGATCTCATCTTATGTTTCCAATATTTTGTTAAGTTATATCAAAAAAATTGAATTAGAGTTTAGAAAAGGATTGAGAACAAATGTAATCAACTTATACATACCGAATTATTCTATCATTAAAACGTATATTTCGAAAAATCAACTGGGACATGAATACTGACGTTGCTGGTAGAATCACCCTATTATTTTAATAAAAAAAATGTATTAAAATAAAATGTTTATTCAACTCAGGAAATAGTATTACCAAATATCCCTCGTGCATCTAATTTTTCCTGTGGAAAAATTGGAACACTCGTTTCTAAGTAACCTGTTTTAACAAATAGCATTCGCAAAAGTTGAAAAATCCTCGTCTTCGACTCGGATTTTTAAAACCATTCTCGCTCATGCTATTTTCCCGGAAAAATTGAATACACTGAGTTTCAAAGAATAATTTATCAATTAGGTACCGTCAAAACTGACAATTATTTCATTATTTAAACTGACAATTACCCCATTATTTTAATTCAATAGTATTTTAAGATTTATAAACATTGAAAACAACATTATTCAGGACACAGTTATTTAAAGTAAGTCAATTTTCTGGGTGAATACATCATAGTAACAATACTTCTAACGCCATTTGAATCCACTTTAATATTATCATTGTAATTGAAGATTTTATTGAATATTATGAAAGCGCGGAATTAGATAAAACGTTGTACGTAAACACGTTATGAAGAGAGCGACATTGTTCAACTCGCGTAATTTACAGAACTCGCTAGCGCTCGTTTTGGCAAATATTACGCTTGTTGAACAATATCGCACTTTTCATAACTAGTTACGTAAATATCTATTATTAAACTTGTAAGACAATTTACATCAAACCCGTCAAACAAAAAATGTGTTCATCTTTTATTTATACAAACAATTGCCAACCGATTGTAATATTAATAAATCAAACCAGATGTAGCCAAGCAACGGTGACTGTATTTAAATATCAATTAGCAAAAAAAACTGATAATCATATCATTTGTTTAGATACTTTTTACATGATTGTTAAAGCTCTCCAAGGTTCGCATTTATTAATTACTTAAATAAATAATAAGTGAGGAAATTTATTGGGACTAGTGATACCGAAACAATTTTATGTTGTTAGCGAAATTTCACATGTAGGTATGACGTGCTAATGTTTATTTAATTATGGTGTAGTTCCATATACTAATAGTTTTTTCCTTTTTGATTATATATGTTTGCCAATTTTATGCGTCCTATATGGCCATTGAAGTGAATGGTAAAGTGCAATGCAGCAACAGAGACTGTATGCTTTAGCCTGAGTACCAGTGCACTTAAATCACAAGGGAAACGAATATTCTAACTCACTAGCCGGAGCATGATGGTCCAGAACTCTTCTGTGGTATAGCGAAAGCGTTGAAGACAAAAGCAGTCTTGAAAATGGGGGAATAAGGCAACTGGAATCAGACAGGTCAAAGAGTTCAACGAAGAGCAATCACCAAATTCCTACTAAGCTAGAATATGTAGACAACCAGTATCCTGGCTGGGCTCATAACAGGGCACTGTAGACTCAACAAACATATGAAGGCATATGAAGGTTTTACCAAAAAGTTGAGAAAACCACATCTATCATATTGTGCTACTTCAAAGGCCTGATTATGCTAAGGTTTTAAGACGATAGGGAGGAAAAACCACAACCCTCTCAATATATGAAGGCATACGGAGTCTTGAAAAAAGGATGGGTAGGGACACGGAATTCTAGATACACAAGAGGGCACACACTAGATCTGCAAAGGTCATAGTGAAGAGTATCTTAGAAGCACCCATGTTAATCTTTATGCTTTGAAGACGTAATACAATTCTCCTTTTTTTCGGGCCTCTCCTAGTTTATTTTCCAACTTCTTCAAAACTTCCTCGTTCTTCCAAAATCTAAACACATGTCCCACATCATCCTCCACTTCACACCTCTCGCATACTCCAGTATCTCTTTTCCCAATCTTGTGGAGGTAACCCACTCTCGACCCATGCCCTGTGAGCACCTGCGTCAAGAAGTAGTTCACACCCCAAATTTCTGTTCCACCCAAATTCTCGCTCCTTTTAGCGCGCCCTCATACTCATCCCACCTTCACTCCATTTCCTCATCCATTCATTCCTGTTCTTCCTCTCTGTTCGCACCCCTCCAGCGTTTCTGTCTGGCTCTAGCCATCAAGTCCAATGGATAGGACCTTAACAGCACTGCTGCTGCCAGTCCACCCATTGGTACAATTCTCCTGGAATTGAATTAATCCATAAAAATAGATTCAAATTTTCCTTTCATACCCTCTATTATTTTTTCCTTTTCTTTCCAAAAGACAAAGCCTGATGAAAAACAGTAAGGGCTCGAGTTAAACTATGAGTGATTGATTTCCTTCTTCAGCGCAGCAAAAATTGTCAATACTAGAATCCCATTACAGGCGGGATAATCAACAAGGTCTAAGAAGAAATTGCCGACCTGATTTTGAGCAGTACCACCATCGGGATATTGTAGCCTAAGGATGCACGCACATACGTGTGATAAATTGAGTTGAATAAGTAAGCTCTGAAGTAGAGAAAACCCCATCCATGTTTTTAACTATTGTAAAGCTATAAATAGATTAAAGTATCTCCAAAAGAAATTTCAAGTCTGATTCCAAAATATTAAATGTCCAACTTCAATTGAATATATCGATTAGAATTAAAAGGAGATTGCAGGGAATTAAATGGCAGACCAGCTAGCTAAAGAGGGCTCTAAAGGAGCCTTCACAGCTCCGGAGCCGTTTTGTGGAATCACAAAGGATTACATAAGAGACGAAGTCGGGAACTGGCTAGTCAAGTAACTCCAACAAATGGAGTCTGACACAAGAACACCTCCATACTAAGAGTCTACTGAATAAGTTAGACAAGGAACTTTCATCTGGGCTGTTCAAACTGGGTAAGAGAAATTTGAAGACAGTTACCGACCTGGTGACTGGACATTGTAGCCTGAGGAAGCATCTGCATAGGATGGGCAAAGTTAGTGAACCTATGTGCAGGAAATGTGAACTCTACGATGAAACACCTACTCACATACTCTGATTCTGTGACAACTGACAAGGACTCAGACGGAAGCACTTATTTGGAGTGGAAATAACACAACATCACAACTGCTGAAGATTCCTCCAGGTAAACTGGTGGCCTATATAGAAGACTCGAAGCTTCTGGAATGGAAGTAGGTAGATAACATGGGCAATGTTACAAAGATTCAGTTAAGAACCTGGTCTGTTGAGCCCAGCCCAAACGTATGAATGAATGAATGAATGCAAACCAGAATGGTTGGTGCTAAATATCTTGTAGATATGCCAAGCCCGTTAGACTTTGAAGTGTAATTCAATATCCGTCGGGGCTTATAGCCCGGGAAGTAGTTGTTGCTTCTTATTTGAATTGTCACTGTTTTATAAAGCGTTAGAATAATGATTTATCTGCATCGCATTATTTGTGCTAATGACATAAATTAACAGAAACGCCATGATACTGGTTTTAATTAAAAACTTTGAACTGTTTTCTGTTAGAAATAATAAAATTATTTGGATATAATTAATCATCTCTATTGCGATATGAATCAAAATGATTCGCAAAACAAAATTAACGAAATCAACTTAAAAATATTATATAGAATCGCTAATTGCGAATACTAAGTACAAAATTTGTTTGTATCAATTAATGAACATTAATAATGACACCTGCCAGTAAAGTTTAATAGATGTATTGTTATAAATGAAAAAGAAAAACAAAATTTTTGTTTGGTTCACAGTAACTATGATAGGATTTAAAAATCTAAACATTTTATTTTCAACGTGTTTTTTCGTTTTGAAAAGAAACTATAATTATTGTTATTATGAATGTTTTTCGAATTAATTGTTGGGTATTTGAAACCTTGAACAAGTAGTCAAAACACATTTGGCTTTTATTGAAAAATTAACACCTTTTGTTTTATTTAATAATTTAACAAGCGGGAAATTTAACAACCAAAAGTAAAAATATTATTGTTATGAATTTTTTTTATTTCTGCATCGGGAAAGTAGTTTCACCCCGTTCAGAACAAGTTTAGGGCATAATTTGAAAGTAATTGATCGTCTCTATTTTGACTTATTTTATACAGACATCGGAATGAGCGAGTTTTTATTTCAATATTCAATATAAAAAATTAAAATTAAGTTGAGCCACACATTTTTAAACAAATATTAGGTACGCTTATGGAATTTAGCCAATTTATTGATTTATGGTAAAATACAAGTTACTTTAGATAGTAGGAAGAATCATATTTTCTACAGATGAAATGAAAAGTGACGTATTTCTCATACCTTACTTAATTTCAAAACAATATTACTCATACTATGAGAAATATTATTTCTCACGCCACATTCATTGCTAATAAAATCGTCAACAATATTGAAAGACCAGTCGAACTCTAGACTGAAATGGAGACAGAATATGAATCAACTTCTACTAATATACAGGGTTTCCCAAATAAGGGTGACTGATTTTAAACATAAATGCCCAGCTTATTAATTGCTCCAAAGAGATGGGGTTTTCACTAGTTTCACTGGGTTATCAAAAACATTTTTTAGGCTTGGCTGGCATTTCATCTCATCAACACAGGGTATTTTACTAATGCTGGTCAAATTCAAAGGGGAAAATATGTATTATTTTAAATGGAACACCCTATGATTTTTGAACTCCTTTCCAAAAATGTATAGTTTTCTATCTTTTGTTTCATTAACAACAAAGATATTCGAGGTTACATGTAGTAGTACATTTGAGGAGCATTCACGCAAAAGTAAACAAATCCATTTTCACCACAAAATGAGATAAAAATTGCATCATGTAGACCCCTATCATCTCTATGAGATCTCATGACCAGTTTTTACCAAAAGTACATAAATCCTTTTATAATGGTGTGGTGAAATCAGGAACTTCAACCAAAGAGCAACAAATCCGTAAACTATTAATTTGCGTCAGTTTCAGAAGAATTTCTTTCAAAAAGCAACAAATCCTTGCAGAAAATACGAAGGCACTGTTAAGAACCATGCAAAAGTGAACAAACCCAGAGGTATTTCAGAACTGCCTACTAAACAATATATTTTATACATAGTGTGTCATCTTGTATTTAATAGTGTAAATAACGGTTAATGCAAGTTGTCTGAACATGTCTTAGTGGTGCAAACTGTTCCGCGATTTTGGCTAATAGCCATAGGCAACGATAGAGACCACCACGCTTGCAAATATATTTCACTATTGCATCAGCTGGAAGTGTTTGGAGTAATTTATTGGTTTTTAGTGATTTATTTATTGATTTATTATTTCAAATGAATGACTCTTTGATCTCAGTAGGTGAGGGTAACAGTGGATCTCGAAAAAGACAACGGAAACCTACTAAAAGGGAGATGTAGAACAGGAGAGAGGTTGTGACTGTTTATGTGAAGAACCTTTGATGTTCATGACATTTTCCCAAGTAGGAATAGAATACAAGTTTTTGTTCATTTGTAACGTTTTTCTAAGGTGATTAAAGAAATATTTTTTTGCTTGAAACGGCTTTTATTATATTATGTCAGTCAAAAGAGAACAATTCCAACCGGCTGGTCAAGCAAAACACGATACAAATCCTCACATTTCAAGCAAAAGTAAACAAATCCATATCATTATATCGAAAAACTCCTTTAATATTTTAGCAAAAATAAAATAAAAATTGTAGCATATTTTCTGATATTTTTAAAAAAAAAATTAGCAAAAATGAAACCCCAAATTTTTCCAAAATTGTGACTACAGCAAAAAATATCCTTTTATGCAGATATATTTCAAATGGATTTGTTTACTTTTGCGTGGATGCTCCTCATTTTTAATTAGTAGTTTTATATGAACGTATTTTGATACCTAAAATCAACTCATTCTGTGATCGTTTGACGCATAACAAAATCATTTGAGTCGGTTTCATGTAGTATGCATTTTTAATTACGTTAATAATTGCCAACAAATCTGACAAACTGTTTATTTAGTAAGAAAACAATAACATTATTCAATACATATAAGGAACGAAGAACAAAAAAGTTACAATAAATGCTGCATATGCCTACCCTCTTTGCTTATGCATAACTGTAAGCGAAATTTTAAATTTTCAAATGAATTTTCTAACATTTCTTGCGGAATGTTTTCAATAATGATCCTGATATTAAGCTCTGCTCTGCTAAATTATTAGGCTTAGGATTACAGCACCTATCCTTCACATAAAAAAAAATCTGGGACAGTTAATTCAGGAGACCGCGGTGCCCATTCAATCGGTCCAGCTCGACCTTAACACTTATCATTAAAAAACGTTTCTCGTGCTATTAACGAATAATGTGGTGGTGCACCGTCTTGTTGAAAGTGGACGTCGAAAAGGGGAAAGGACCATAGATTTTTCGCTGAGATAATGCACACCAAACGTTTACTTTTGGACTATCTCTCTGAAATTCATTTTTGAGAACCCCATATTCTACAATTATGTTTGTTACACATGCTATTAATGTGAAACATTGCTTCATCAGACATAATTAATAATGAATTGGGTTCGTTTTCTAATAAGTCAAGTAAAGTCTCACATACCATTACTCGTTTTACATAATCTGACACATACAATTTTTGATAAGTCTGAATTTTGTATGGAGTTAGTTTTAAAATTTTTAGACATCTTTGAACGTCACTCTTGCTAAGCTCTAAAATTCCAACAATTTTTCTAATTGAAATTTCATGATCGTTATCATGTAGCACTTCATTGATTGACATCAACTTGTTTAAAAGACCATCATTATTTCTTGGTTTTTTTAACTGTGCAATGCAACCAGTTTCGATAAATTGTATATACCATTTTTCAATTATATTCACTGATGGCGTATTTTTCATAATTTTGAATATCTTCCTTGTTTGAATTATTGATTTCGTTTCTGCATAAATTATTAGTTTGAGCTATTTCACTCACTGTTTAGATATATGAGTCAACAAAATTACTATTGTTAAAATTGCTGATTTTGTTGTAATGCGTCAAACGGTCACAGCATGAGTTGATTTTAGGCATCAAAATACGTTCATATAAAACTACTAATTAAAAATGTACTACTACATGAAACCTCGAACATCCTTGTTGTTAATGGAACAAAAGATAGAAAACTATACATTTTTGGAAAGGAGAATGATTGCTCTTCCGGATGAGATCAAAAATTATAGGGTGTTCCATTTAAAATAATACATATTTTCCCCTTTGAATCTGACCAACATTAGTAAAACACCCTGTGTTAATGAGTTGAAATGCCAGCCAAGCCTGAAAAAATCTCTTTGATAAACTAGTGAAACTAGTGAAAACCCCATCTCTTTGGAGCAATTAATAAGCTGGGCATTTATGTTTAAAATCAGTCATTCTTATTTGGGACACCCTGTACTATTACGGAGAATTTAATGAAAAGAAATGGCGTTCCGGGTTCGACCAAAATTGTACAAATTTCACCATCAACTATAATTTTAGATAAAATTATTTAACAGTTTAGAGATAGGATACTGTTTTTTTTATTTTTACTAACCATATAAATATATATTAATATCTTCTGTACGTTCATTGTGGCATTACTTTTTTTTGGAACTTTAGTTCTTTACGCCAGGTTATGTTTGAGCGACCAGGGATCGCGACGCAAAAGATCTGACCGTTACGCGTTACGTTACGCTACGTTATGTTACATTGCTTCGTTATGTGCCTTGCTTGCGTGCTTGTGACTCCTTAGTCCCTCTCGTTTAGGAAGCAGCGATTCATGATAATAATAAATATGCTCCTGCCCGGATTCGAACCCGGGCCGCCCGCGTGCATTGCTAGTATTCTACCACTGAGCCACCGATGCTATATTGAAATTCTATGCAAAGCTGGTATTCGCAGTGCTGGTGATCTACTTGAATTTGTTCGGATTAATTTTTACTATTATTTCCATAATTTTTTTTGCGCGATTAAGGGGTCTAGCTACTTTTCGAAATACAGGGTGTTGAAATTTTGAAAACTTGAATGTTTTAATTCGATAACTTTAAAATGGATGGATAAATTGATTTGACGTTTGGCAGGTTGTTTTTAAATGTAAAAGGGCATATTTTGAAAGAAATTGTAGTTTGTGCAACTAGTGTGGATATGATGGCCATATCGCACGAGGACGAAGTTTGAGCACGACGCCGTAGGCGGAGTGCTCAATCGTTCAAGTGCGATATGGACAATCCAGACGAGTCGAGCAGCATATCCACTCAAGACCCTTTTTAAATATACGATGCTGTTAAAAGTAGATGTTCCAGTCGGACTCCCTCATGAAGGGTACCGTACCATTATCTATAATAATGAATATTTTGCTAAATATTTCAAATGTCTACCTGTTGTCGTTATTAATATCAAGCAGAATAATTATTTAAAAATAAAATTAACAAAGAAAAACTTCATCACGGGGAATCGAACCCGGGTCTACCTAGTGAAAGTCTGGCTTGCTTACTCATCCACCACCGAGGAATATGCAAATTGTTTATCTATAACGTCACATAATGTATTACATAATTTTTGCTTAAAAGGAACTAAAGTTCCTTCCGTGTGTCCCGCGACACGTTCCACCTTTTTTTTTCTCTTATTTCTTTGGGAATCAAACCACAATAATGTTTTTATATTTTTTATTTCGACGTTTCGGTAGGGTTCCGGTTACCGTTGTCAAGATTAATTAGTAATTAAATACTTTTGGTCCCTATTTGACACAACGAAAATATTTGACAACTGAAACGCTACCGAAACGTCGAAATAAAAAATATAAAAACATTATTGTGGTTTGATTCCCAAAGAAATAAGAAAAAAATATATATAGGTATATTAAGTTGCTTTACTTGTATTCTTTAAATTTGTGCAGTTGTAGAAAAAGTATAGTGTGCAACAAGTGGGGAAAGTACTTTTCTCACTTGTTGCACTATATACTATTATGGAATAATTCTTTATAAACAAAATGAAAAATATTGTACATAAAAAAAACTATTATACCATGAATTTCTTTGGGCTCGCAAATGTTTTTCTTAAAAAATTGATTTTTTCAAAAGTATTAGTGCAATTGAAAATTTTCATATCAATATACCTAATAGTGATCAATATAGATTTTAAGGAAAGCGTGAATGAATTTTTGAAATCTACAAAATTTTTGTCAAAGGTAATAGTGTAATACTAGAGGGGTTGGTATATCTGCTAGATAGAACCAACCATTTTAGTTTGCAATTCGGGCGACGACACAGCACTGTAGTGAAACGCGTTTAATGCGATAATTACAGTCAAGCATTGTCGAACATGGTTAGTACTTGGATGGGTGAACATGCCAGGGAAAACCATCGTATAGGGCCCGTACAGCCTGTAGCGGACTAGCATATCACAGCTCGCAGGCACTATACCAATGAGCACGAGGTATAATGTAGATATGCCGTCTTTCGGAGGAGACGTAAAACCGAGGTTCTGAGTCCATGGATGTTGGGCTCGTTAAAGAGCGCTACCACTGGTTGGAACACTAGTGGGTTTGCCAAAATTTCCGATTACCCTCAGTCGCAGAAATAGACCGACGTTAAATAACAGAATAAAAAAAATAGTTTGAAATTGGAAAGGACAATATCATTTATAGACCGGTTTTGGCCTATTTGCGCCCCATCAGTATAAGGTAGATATCATCCTTGTTTATTTAATTTATCATAATTCCAATTCAACCAACATTTCTAATCAATTTCATAAACCAAGTAACTCCTTATTAAATCACGCTATTTTGATTTTTCCAACTAGTTTAAGGTCAGGTAGATTATTATGTATAATACGATAATATTACATAAATAAAACTCATATTACTGTAATTTTATCTAAGGAATTTTAAAAGTCTTATTTACCCACGGATTGGTTTAAAATGTTTAATGAGAAAAATGATGTATTATAGAAAATAACCTTTATCTACTATAAAAACCACGCGAGCGGCAACAAATAGGGAATTAAATAAACATATTCAGTCAGGCACTTGAGGCAATTTCAAGTCAGCGACATCTACACTATTATGGAATTGACGGCAAGGTCACCAGAGTATCGAGGGCAATGAAAAATAAGAAGAAACCTGCAAAAAGAGAGTCAGACAGAGGACACATCACAGCCTGAACCTGGAAAGGTTCTTGGTATTTCTACCAAAAAACGTAGAAACAATATAAAAATCACTGGGAGAAACCAGGAAGCTGAACATAAATGCATGAAAAGGCAACCAAGACTGAAATGTATAGTGAAACATATACTGCGTACATGTGAGACATGTGATAGTCACTAATTGGTAAACTGCAAGGCATGTAAATAACTTGTAAAAATTGGTGCAAGGGACAGAGGTGCTGGACTGGATGCTATTAATACATTGTTTTTACATTCGAAATCAATTTAGTAGAAGAATTCATGAAAATATTTCCATGACATTAGATGAGAATGAATATCTAGGACCTCAATCAGTTGTACCTAATATGACGTTTTATCTATATATTTAAATATTTTTTATTATGATGATATCTCACTGCAATATAAAGATCTTAACCTATAAATGCTCAATCTACCTGTCGATATCAACACATTTTTTGAATAAATCTTCAAAATGTTTTGGCAGCACAACGAGGAGTATTGAGATTATGTTAAAAGAATGATTCCAGATTTCAAATAACACATGTTTTGGGACGCAGGGGCTTGGCTCTTTCTCTAATCGGCGAGAAACTATTCGGTGATTCTAGGGGAACGAATTTTTTCATGGAGAGTCCAAGGACATTACCATAAACCGTCCTAGGACCTTTGGGTACTAGGCGAAGTGAAGCCACGGATCAGAAACTATATAAGTCTCAAGGCTGACTGGGTACATAAAAAAAATCGGGCTGGAGAAAGTGAAGGAGCACAGATCTGATCATGTCGCAGAGAGAAAGGCCAACCCTAGTAGATCTAATCTAAGACGTGTTTATGTATGGATTTCACGGAAAGTATAGATTTATACTGCTCCAATATCTAATATATTTTTTGCCTACCTTACCGGAAAACCAATCATATGAACACCAAAAATAGGGTAGAAAGTATTGTTTAGCAACCCAAGGGCGGAAAATTCATAGGGCCACGTTTTTCACCATCTGTCACTTGATTTTGACGTTTCATGTGAATTTTTTAATAAAACGTCAGTTTTTTGTTACATTTTTCTATGTTTTGGTTGATTTGGTAAGCGAAAAAGAGTTGTGTGTCACACGTGCAGGAAACGTTTTAGCAGCCCTTAACTTATAGTCTCGGGCTGCTACAGCTCATTTTAATCATTGGTATGTTTTGTTTTTGCTATGCTTTGTTGTCTTATGAAGTTTTTTACGATTATTGGCCTAAAATTCTCAAGATTATCAAATACGGTTTAACTATATTCAATGTTATATCATTTAATAAAAATTATTGATACTAGGTATATTGTAGCAATAAAAATAATAAAAATATTATCTGGAGATAAAACCCATAGGAATTTTTGATGACAGTTTATAACAAATTGATTTTTTTTATGTGATTGTAACATTAAAATGTTACACAAAGATTACTATTATTTATTCATAAATATAGCAGGATTAACGTATGTTAATTTTTAATCTGTCATATAATGTTTAGGAAGTATTTTTTTTTTAAATTTCAGTTAAATGTAGTAATGTCCAAAGGTAATTTATGTATTTTTTTATTTGTTTTGCTAAACGCCATAAAAAAGTGGTTCAACACAACAAAAAAAAATACACATAAATAATAAATGCCAATCTAGTAGACTACTGTTGATGCTATAGTACATTAAATAGCCTTCTTGGTGTGCGTCATAATTTGTGACGTATATCCGTTATATCCATTACAAAAAGTCGTAAGACACGTTGCCGCTACGAAAGGTACGTCTTCATCCTATTTTGAATGTCGTAATTTCTCCCGATTAATAGATCGCGCTTGCGCGTGTTCTAAACATCAACTAATCAAATTGTTTACGTCAAAAATTAGGGTTAACGGTTTATTATTGTGATATTTTGATTAGGATTAATCACAGAACTGCCTTTCTTTGTATGTCTTTCAACGTAATGTGCTAGAAGGATATTAACAATCGATGAGGCACACCAAGAAGGGTAATATATGAACTGTACACGTGAGCGTATTGAAAAAATATTTGTGAGTATTTGATTTTACTATGGCTCATTGTGTACATTATACAGGGTGTCCCAAATAAGAGTGACTGATTTTAAACATAAATGCCCAGCTTATTAATTGCTCCAAAGAGATGGGGTTTTCACTATTTTCACTAGTTTATCAAAGATATTTTTTTAGGCTTGGCTGGTATTTCATCTCATCAACATTGGGTGTTTTACTAATGTTGGTCAAATTCAAATGTATTTTTTTAATGGAACACCCTATAATTTTTGATCTCATTCTAAAGAGCGATCATTCTCTTTTCCAAAAATGTATAGTTTTCTATCTTTTGTTTCATTAACAACAAAGATATTCGAGGTTTCATTTAGTAGTACATTTTTAATTAGTCGTTTCATATGAACGTTTTTTGATGCCTAAAATCAACTCATGCTGTGACCGTTTGACGCATAACAACAAATTCATTAAAAGAAATTGGTTTTTGAGAACCCCATATTCAACAATTATGTTTGTTACACATGCCATTAATGTAATACGTTGCTTCATCAGACATAATTAATAATGAATTGGGTTCGTTTTCTAATAAGTCAAGTAAAGTCTCACATACCATTACTCGTTTTTCATAATCTGACTCGTACAATTTTTGATAAGTCTGAATTTTGTATGAAGTTAGTCTTAAAATTTTTAGACATCTTTGAACGTCACTCTTGCTAAGCTCTAAAATTCCAGCAATTTTTCTAATTGAAATTTTATGATCGTTATCATGTGGCACTTCATTAATTGACATCAACTTGTTTAAAAGACCATCATTAAATCTTGTTTTTTTTTTAAGTGTGCAATGCAACCAGTTTCGATAAATTGTACATACAATTTTTCAATTATATTCACTGACGGCGGATTTTTCATTAATTTCCTTGTGGATATCCTCCTTATTTGAATTATTGATTTCGTTTCGTTTTTCACTCACTGTAGAGATCCTTCCGAAACCGACTTATATGACTTAACAAAATTACTATTGTCAAAATTGCTGATTTTGTTGTTAGTTGTTATGCGTCAAACGGTCACAGCATGAGTTGATTTAAGGCATCAAAAAACGTTCATATGAAACTACTAATTAAAAATGTACTACTACATGAAACTTCGAATATCTTTGTTGTTAATGAAACAAAATATAGAAAACTATACATTTTTGGAAAGGAGAATGATTGCTCTTTCGAATGAGATCAAAAATTATAGGATGTTTCATTTAAAATAATACATATTCCTTCCTTTGAATTTGACCAACATTAGTAAAGCACCCTGTGTTGATGAAATGAGATGCCAGCCAAGCCTAAAAAAATCTCTTTGATAAAATAGTGAAACTAGTGAAAATCCCATCTCTTTGGAGCAATTAATAAGCTGGGCATTTATGTTTAAAATCAGTTACTCTTATTTGGGACACCCTGTATTAAAACGGATAACATATTATAAAAAAATTAAATTCCTCAATACAAATAATGTGTGTGTGAGAATTTTAAAATTCTTCTCACAATCTTTAATAATTAAACTTTACACAGTCATCGAACCCATATCTACGAAGATTTATTTAATTAAATAAACATATAGAAAAGTAACTCGGTGATAACATGGACATGTTAATAATATACAATTACATAGCAGTGGATACACAGCAATTACGATCAGTTTGCTACAGAGCGCAGCTAAATTATGGAACAAATCCATTATTTTGCAAATAATTCATTTTAGATAAAAATTCAGAAATACGTTTTTAATTTTAAATTAATAATGTGCGAAATGATGTCGTCATTAGTTTTGACACAGTGACGTAACCGTTGACTTTTTAAATTGAAATGTGGCTCATATATAATACCTCATTTGAAAAGTCTTTCAATAATGTATTCTGCAGTAGAATACCATAATTAATTGACTAATGCTTATACAGAGAAAATAAAAAGTAATTTAATCAGAGAATAATTTTACATTAAGCGACCTGCACCGGCCTCTCTCTCAATAATCAAATCTACATTCTTCTTTCACATTACGACAACTTCCGGAGTAATTCTATTAACTTCGTCTCTAATTAGGTCTTGCAGCTCTTGTAGATTTTGTGGTTTATCTACAAAAAGATAGATAGCCCCATCAAAAGAAATCTAGAGGTGAAAGATCTGGATATCTTGGGGGCTACTCTTAGTCTACCAATTTTATTTTCTGTTCGCAGAATTTGCAGATAACGTTTCCATGGAAGATTTTCTTCCACAAAATAAGGACCAATAATTGTTTTTCCCGTCCCGTTTGTTTTCTGATGGTGTTGAATAAGACCTTGCCGAGAATTACACTTTTCAAGTAAAACGTCACATGATATTAGAATTCAAAGTGGTCCCGACCACTAAGAAATTACTTCATCAAATGCAGGAAGATTGAAATTTTCCCTATTCTAGGGAAGCGTTTAGTGGCAACCTTTTTTTCTAGTTATTCTTGACAAATTATTATTATTATCATATACATTATGTTATTATATTATTAATTAATTGGGTCGAGTGGGGAAAACAGCTTGATAAGAATATAACAATTCAATCATTATCTTATCTTTGCTAAGCCATATATTTGCAATTTCTTATTTATATTACAATACATCTGATTTAAGCTTTTCGTCTATCTTTAGAAAAAATGACATTTGACATACTCATTTTCGGATGAAAAATCGTCTGTTTTGAGGTCAATTGTTTCATCTGCGGTGGTCACGGTCCTGTGCGATAATGCTTGTCAAATTAATTATTTACAGGAATTCGCTAATACGGCGGAATACATTATCTACAACTACCAGGCGATTGTTACGCCTAGAGCCTGATAGGTACATATCTAGCTCCAAACAGATGATAGGCTTTCTCAGAAGCCTAGATTCAGTGTTATGTTATATATGGCCTAAATCTCTTGGACTGAAATACAGGGTGGTCCGTAAGTAATGGTCCAAAGTGAAATGAAAGATTCTTCGCCTGAAAATATTACAATTTGACGAAACTTCCTTCAATAAAATATTGATGATAAGAAAGATACAGGGTGGCAAAGTTGGAATGTCAAAAATGTTTTTTCTCGGTAAATTGAAAGATTTTTTATATACAAAGGTAAAAATTTGAAGATAGGGATTTTAGTGACAGACAATAAATAAGCTAATCGCACAGTTACACAAACAACATAGCTTTTGTAGCGCCCTCTAAAAAATATATCCAAATATTCCAGTAAATAAAGGAAAAAATTAACATTAATTACGCCCTATTTTCATCTTCCGACTGGAAGTTGCATTTGGTACCTCATTAAACATGAGACAAAGTTCTGCATGAAAACGGGTGCGAGGGCGGAGAAAATGCCCCCAAAAGAACAGAAAAATAGGTTTTCAGTCAATATCTCCTAAAATATGGCAGTTACAGATTTTTGGTTCGGATAAAAATTAAAGTTCAGTTAGTTTTCTACAAAAATGGTCCCTATGATTTTTCTCGAAAATTTGACCGGTTTCGAGAAAAACGGCACCAAGCGCACCTCGAATAATGAGCTTCTGTGCTGTATGCCGGAGAGCACAGTCCGTGTATTTACACATCAGCGGGGGGACAAATTATTCAATAACTTTGTGAAAAATGCATATTTTCTCATGATTCAAAATTCATGTGAAAGAGGAATTCTGCTGCTATCATACCCTGTGAATTGAGTTACGCTTGACTCTTTTGGCCATATCGGAACACGGGTCAAACTTTCTGCTCCCGGGCAATTTTGACCTCGCCAGGAATTTGTTCCTATTTTTTTGTATTGCACTAATTTACTCAAAATTTTCTTGACTATGGGTCCTCATAAGGTCCTTTGTCATCCCTGAAATTTGTATACCCTAATTTTTTTAATTTTCATTTAATCGTTGTTTATTGAATCCCAAATTTTTGCTGTTTTTGGATCGCGGGGAAATTTTGTGAACAACCATCAATTAAAAATGTATACATGATCCGATTGGTCTCTATGATACATCATTTGAAAGCTGAGAATGTCTACCTTCTGATTGTGCAATTACTTTTTTTGACGAAATCGTCCATTTTTTAATAAAATTAGAAAACGCGAGCTCAAGGAAAAAACGCACTTTTTTTTTGGTGGTTTTTTTCTCCCTGCTCTTTATTTCTAACATTTTAACACCTTAACTAGTGTAATGGGGGAATTCCCACCTTTCCATCGATGTATATATGTCATACCTTTGATACCACGGGGAAAAACCAGTGTATCTAAATGTATACGCTATAATTTATTACTTTCGTTCCTCCGTCGTTCGCCGCGCGTGTGCTCTACGTGGCGCTCGTGTCGTCTGCTCATCTATTTGTGGTTCGTGTGAGTCACGCCAGTGTTGGAATTATAAAGACAGCGATAATATGTTATCCCAAGAGGTAGAATTAGAGGAAACTGTAGACTCAGAAGAAGTTGTTGACGAGGTAGAGCTAGAGGGAGCTCTAGACCCAGAAAAAGTTCTTGACCAAGAGTCAGATGATGACTGGTGACGAACAGATTTATGTCATAATTGCAATGTATTTTTATATACTTTTTTCATCAATTCACGGACAATTAACCCGCGAATCTCTTGTACTTTTGTTAAAAATTTTCTATGTAATATTTTAGTCTATAATGTATTATTCTTGTATCATTATATTGGGTTCTCCCGTTGATAGAAAATATTTTTTTCCATAATAAATGAAACATGGAGAACGTTTATAACTCGTTATTCCAAAAACCTCAATCAGTCTGGTTGCAAAAAAATTGCAAAAATTTGCGTAGAATTGCAAGAAATTGTTGCTGAGTATTATGGGTAAATATTCTTCACTCTTGAGGCATTTTCAGTTTTCCTTACCAAAAGCCTAATGAACTTCAGTTTTTTGCCACATGTGCAAAGCTGATTGTTGCTAGATTCAGGTCCACTGGTGAGGTCCATCTCGCTAGAATTAATCTTATAGTCCGTTTTCCTAATAAGTATATTTTGAGGCCTCATCTGAGAGGAAAACAAGACCCTCGGAAACATAAATATCCATCAAAAGTGTCTGGTTACAGGGTTTCTCATTTATGGCACCGAGGATTTTCCCAATCTGTAAAATGAGGTGGCGCCATCTACAATTGGTTTCCACAATCCAAAACATTGAAAATAATGGATTTCCAACACCTCCCAGCTCAAATTTTGCACAAAACTGGCATATTTCACAAGTCTCAAAATTTCCGGTATTTCAACCCGATTTTTTTGTAGAAAATATTAATGTTGCGCAAAAAATCATGAGGACCATTTTTGTAGAAATGACCTGAACTTCAATTTTTATCTGAACCGAAAATCTCTAGCTGCCATATTTTAGGAGATATTGGCTGAAAACCTATTTTCCTGGTCTTTTGAGGCCATTTTCTCCGCCCTCGCACGCGTTTCCATGCAGAACTTTGTCTCATGTTTAATGATGTACCAAATGCAACTTCCAACCGGAAGATGAAAACAGAGCGTCATTAATGTTAACTTTGCCTTTTTTCCCTCCTTCATTTACTGGACTAAAATGGATAAAATAATATGATTTCCCAGGCCCTGAAACTTCTATTCAAATTTTTAAGTTTGTATATAAAAAATCTTTCAATTTACTGAGAAAAATCATTTTTGACATTTCAACTTTGCCACCCTGTACCTTTTTTATCATCAATATTTTATTGAAGGAAGTTGCGTCAGATTGTTATATTTTTAGGCCAAGAATCTTCCATTTCACTTTGGTCTATTACTTACGGACCACCCTGTATATGTGGGGTATACTCATAAGATCTCCGGTTTCAGTAATATTTTCACATAAAACGAACAATTTATATTCAATTGCTGTTAATTTGAGTTGAAGTTAACGACTTCTCACCTTGATAATAAACTTGATGATTGCTTTATTACCTAAGATTACAAAACTAGTATAAATTATGCAGTATTTAAACTTGTTTTCACCAAGATAATGTTCATTTAAGAGGCGAATTAAAAAAATATGGAATATGTGGAGCGTGTCATCGAGATAATAAATATAAATATAGTTGTTGCAGTCCCAATAGATTGTTTTATTGTTCACAATTAAAAGTGAGCCGAGCAAAACAAAGTGAGATGTCGCCATGCTTACTTCAAAGTCATTGAGGAAATTTTTTACCCCCATTTAACTTCGTTGTGATTTTAGTCCTGATTTTTAAATATACAGAATGGCTCAGATTAATTCTACCAGGTTTTATCTTATAAGTAAAGCTGTATATAGTAGGAGCACAAGTGCTCCAGAAATTATTTGAATGGACTTTTTTTTTACAATCATATCCACAATAAAATCGATTATGTTACTAGGCTTTACCTTGGTCAGATATTGTTTAAATCTCGATTGTTTAAACAACTAAGAAACATTGGTTTTTTGAGTTGATAAAGAGTGATTTAAATATAATGAATAACCCTGTATATTTCAGTTTAAGGTAAAATATTACGGTTAAGTAAAAAGTCATGAACATTATCATATATTTTTTAAATATATTTGTAGGTTATTTTATCATTCCAATATGAGTAAAGTGGAGTTTAAACAGCAAATAAAATAAAGTAAGAAATAACATAAAATAATATCAGAAATAAGAGCAGACAACATAGGTTTATAGAGATCACTAGAATAAAATAAGAAATAAGAATGAATCAATCAAATTTTTGACAATGACTTTTGTGTTTTGTGCAAGCTTAGAAAATTTCGTTCTAAGTAAGTACAGTACATAACCTCAACCTCGCTATTTAGTTGTTGTTTCATTTAAATTTTTCAAAATTTTTAATTTCCTATTAGAATCATTATAGAAAATATCATTAGTAAAATGGATGATGGCATTTTGATCGAGCAGGTATCAACCTTTCCTCAGTCATATGCTAATACTGGGTAATGCGCAATATCATTTTCCAAATAAAATAAGCGAAAAAGATAAAAGTTGGCCATCTCTTATTCTTATTCCTTATTTTAGCTTATTTCCTGTATAAACGATGTCATTGAAATGCATCAAGTGAACATTCTTATTTTATTTTAGTTGCTGTATAAACTCTGCTTAAAGGGCATGTCAACCAACTGACAAGTTGACACTAATGACAGTCGTGACATCAGATTCATCAGGGCGACTATCACATGACGTCGATAGTATAACAAAATGGGGGTAGTCAATCAAGAAGAGTAAGCAGAGTTTGTTGTTTTCAATATGTTGTTTTCAATATAATATAACTACAACCAAAATAGTGAAATATTATGGCGTTGCGCCAAATGGAAACTATAAGGAAGTATAAAAATAAACAATGAAAAGACGATTGTTTTGACGAGAAATGTACATTAAAGTGTGGTATCCCTCATTGTTTACAAGTATAAAAGGGAAGGGTTTGCAATTTCCAGAAAAACTCGAAAGGACATAGTTTAAATCTGATATATTTTTGACTCGCAAATGTTGCTCAAGAAACTATTATAAGGTCTCAGTGGTTAATAACTTTTTCTATTATTAACCTAAGGTCAATAATGGACAAATTCAAATATTTTGAGATTTCAGGGAAAGTAATTCAACAAAAACTTGTGCAACATAATTTTGTATACCCAGGAGATTGTCTTTAACATATTTGCTGCTTGAAATTACCTATCAACATAAAACTTTTTGAATAAGAAAATCATTAGTTTAAAATTCGCGCTTAACCAAAAATGACTGATGACATAACGAGTACGTTCATAATATATCGAAAACTAACAGTCAGACGACGGGGTAAACGCTTCTCGAGGTGCATTTGTGAACTATTTTTAATTTTTGTTTTAAATTTGGCTAGTAGTGAAAAAAATTGTATATACACCATAAAGATTTATTAGCCTCGCACCTTATTAACTTTGGTGTTCGGTCAATAATAATAGTTTGCACCACCTTGGTGTATATTATACTATTGTGCTAGCTTAACACTTCGATTTTCCTTAGAAAAATAGATAATTTGCTGCTGCTCACAACATAGATAACATAGCACGCTCACAGCTCGATCTGTTTGACCGTCAAGAGTCAGCAACAAAATAGAAACCGGAAGTCTGAAAAGTTTAAAAACCGGTTCACCGTACAAACCGGTCATGATAGCTCAACTTCCGAGGAAAAATTTAATTAATAATTTGTTGCTGTTCTTATGAAGCATTCCGGAAGAGTCAGGCAAGAAGGATCACTCTAAGCTCCTTCCCCAATGTTGTCTTTCTCGCTTCTCGCAGAAATGAGTTGGTTTATGTTACTGGCTATTTGTTAAGAAAAATTTGTTGGGAAATTCATGTTACGAGTGCTTAAGCTATACCAAAAAACATCATTTACCAAATGAAGCGACAGTATCCTTTAGACTTCCGGTTAGGTTAACCAGTTGAGATCAAATGAATGACATAAGTCAAAGTAAAACTGCGCTAAGAGTTTTAACAGGGATCCTAATGGGACATTGTCGCCTGATTGGGCACCTGAACAACAAAATAGTGAAGGAAGAAGAATGTAGATTTTGTGTCATGGAAGAAGAAAGCTCCATCCACACAATTTCCAACTGCAAAGCACTCCAGAATTCTAGAGCACAGCACCTGGGAGATGACTGGATATAGAAGAGGAACATTTACCTAAGTTGAAGCCTGAAGAAAATCTAGAATTACTCCGGGAGCAACTAGTTTCTGAGACTCACCACAGAAACAAAGTAGAAGTAAGGGGGCACAATAGATCTTTTAGGAATCAGTGAATGTCACCCCAAAAAACATACATACATACATACATACATACATAGACTTCCGGTTTCTATTCTGTTGCTGACTCTTTACACTTTGAGAATGTTTGATAAGAACAGCAATAAATTATTAGTTTGATTTTTTCTTGAAAAAATGAAGAGTTAAGTGGTTCGTACGTTCAGCGTTCACCAGTTTTCAAGCTTTTCAGACTTCCGGTTTCTATTTTGTTGCTGACTTTTTCCGGTCAGACAGATCGAGTTGTGAGCAGCAATTATTGATTCGTTTTTTAACGGAAAATCCGAGCTTCAAGATAACACGAACACTATCAAGTTTGACCTAGTTGAAAAAAATTGTATTCATAATTCAAAAGCTGACTATGTGACTATTTTGGCCAGTTTTATGAAAACCTGGAGTCTGACTTTTTGACATTTCTTCACATATTGGCTAATATCTCGG
>CAJUYG010000561.1:66738-104944 GCA_910591675.1 Galerucella calmariensis | reverse complement strand
GTTTCATGATACAGATGCCATGTTTTAAATTAGGCGACATGTCACTTGTGGGCCTCTTTCTTATGATCTTTACAGACCCAAATTACATTAAAGTTTGCTTATAGGTTGAAATTATTTTCTTAAATGATCTATTTCACGTGTATATTGCCTACCCTGTGCAGAAGTAGGTACTAATGTAAAAATAGTTTTTCTCAGTGTGATTCTAGTAAAACTATAAGCATTTATTATGATTCTCAGCGTATGCTAGAGTTACAACCCTGAAAACCATAAAACTTGATAGGAACGAGATTGAATGGAGACAAGAAGTCAAGTATCTAGGGTTTAACTCTAGACAGTAAACTCCTGTGGAACAAACACGAAAAGGAGATTACATACAAGGCAAAAATGGCTCTAATAGTGTGCAGAAATCTGGCAGGAAGAAACTGGGGTTGTAACCCAAAATTCCTATGGTTCCTATTCCAATGGTACACAAACGGCTCAAAAGCAATAGAAGGAACTGGGATAGGAGTGTTCGGGCCAGGAACCAAACACTCTGAAAGCTTGGGAAAAACCCCAAGTATCTTTCAAGCGGAAATCCGCGCCATAAGAAAATGCGCCCAGTTCAATATTGATAAAGGATACAGAAGACAAAGGATTATCATAATGTCGGATAGTCAAGCACTGAGCTCTTGTGTAATAAGTTCCAAAATGGTGTGGGAGTGCCTAGACAAACTCAATGAACTAGGCGAGAACAATATGGTCACCTTACTATGGGTTCCAGGACACACTGGAATAGAAGGAAATGAAATAGCAGATGAACTAGCAAAGAGGGGGACTGAAATACCTTTCTGGGGGCCTGAACCCTTTTGCGGAATCAGCCCCAATGTAATATTGGAAGAAATAAGTGAAGCCGAGAAAAAGAGAAAGATCTCACCATTGGAAGGATCTGGTAGGGCTTATACTATCAAAGACTCTTCTGGGTGACTACAACCTGTTAAGATCAAATGAATGCATAAGTCAAAGTAAAACTGCGCTAAGAGTTTTGACAGGGATCCTAACGGGACATTGTCGCCTGAATGGGCACCTGAAAAAGCTCAAAATAGTGGAGGAATAGGACTAAAGGAACTACTAGTTTCTGAGACTCTCCTCATAAACTGAGTAGAAGTAAGGGGGCACAATCGATCTTTTAGGTCTCACTGAATGTCTCCCCAAATTACATACATACATACATGTCAGAGTTAGCAGTCACCTTCAAGCTTCAAGGTTATTTACAGCGATGTTTTGAAGGATTATAAGTTTTTTTTTGGAACTTTAGCTCCTTATGTTAGGTTGGAGCGAGGAAAAAATCTGACCGAGCGAGAGGGGTCACGACGCAAAATATCTGACCGTTACGTTACGTTGTTATGTTATGTGCCTCGACTCGGCCGGCGAGCGAGTCTCTCGGCGCAAAATGTTGATTGTCAGCATACATTGTATTATTAATTACAGTTAATAGTTTTCTAGCTTCAATATGAATTAAATTATATAATTTTTAGAAATTAGTGAAAGTGTATAGAGTGTAATAATATAACATAAGTGCAAAGTGAATATTATAGAAAGTACTTCGAGTGAAAGTGAATCAACAGAAAAAAAAGAAAATGGCAATACGTAAGGTAACAAAAATCGGATTCATTAAAAAACTTTCTTGAAGAAAAATTTGATTTAGATATGAACAACGATCCAGAACAATCAACAACAAGATACCATACTACTGTTGATGCTGTTTTCTCAAGATATTTGGAAAAAATGGAATCACAAACATACATCTCATATTTCAGTTATCATAGACCTATTATTTCAATTGTCGAATGCACTGACTAGATTTGAATAGGTGCTTAATATGTACTTTGTGCCAATCAACTTAATAAGATTTCTATTTTTATTTATAATTAATACTACTGTATATTTTTGTTAAATGCAGTTTTATCCAGAGTAAAATAAATTCTTATATTAATATGTGTATTTATTTATTGAATGAAAAAAATTGATTATTGCTTAAAAGGAACTAAAGTTCCTACTATGGCGTGCCGTTTTGGTATTTAATAACATCGTTTTAAAAGAGGAAAAAAATATATATCTCTTCTTTCAAACATTTTTATTCCGTAATTATTCTGTTGAAGAATTAAAATTATGTTTTTCATAATAATAATACGGGAATTTCTATTATGAAAAACATAATATAAATTGCCGATTTAAAATTATGAAATACATAATAAAAATTAATGAATTAAAATTATGAAAAACATAATAGAAATTCAATTTCCATTATGTATTGAGGTTGCCTATACTAATCTAATGCAAGTACCTGAAATCGTATAGTAAATGCATTACTACATAATAGGCAACCTCAATACATAATGTAAATTGAATTTCTATTATGTTTTCAATGATTTTAATTCTTGAATTTCTATTATGTTTTTCATAAGTTTAAATCGGTAATTTCTATTATGTTTTTCATAATGGAAATTCGTGTATTATTATTATGAAAAACATAATGGAAATTCAACAATCAAAATTATTGAAAACATAATGGAAATTGAAGAAAAAAAATTATGAAAAACATAATCCAAATCCGTTTTGTATTATTTATTCAATAATTTTTATTCTTGAATTTCTATTATGTCTTTCATAATTTTAATTCTTGAATTTCTATTATGCTTTTCATAATTTTAATACTTGAATTTCAATTATGATTCTAATAATAATAATACACGTATTTCAATTACGAAAAACATAATAGAAATTACTGATTTAAAATTATGAAAAACATAATAGAAATTCAAGAATTAAAATTATTGAAAACATAATAGAAATTCAATTTACATTATGTATTGAGGTTGCCTATTCTGCAGTAATGCATTTACTATACGATTTCAGGTACTTGCATTAGATTAGTATAGGCAACCTCAATACATAATGGAAATTGAATTTCTATTATGTTTTTCATAATTTTAATCCATGAATTTTTATTATGTATTTCATAATTTTAAATCGGCAATTTATATTATGTTTTTCATAATGGAAATTCCTGTATTATTATTATGACAAACATAATTTTAATTCATTAAAAGAATAATTATGGAATAAACATTTTTGAAAGAAGAGATATTTTTGTTTTTGTTTTTAAAACGATGTTATTAAATACCAAAACGGCACGCCATATCCTACCGTGTGTCCCGCGACACGTTCTACTTTTTAATTATTGACAGTGTGGGTAGATTAGCGTCCCATCCAGTTATTATAAGGGTCAAAAGGGGACCAATAATAGAGTTTAAAATGTTTTACTGTTCCTAAACAGGATAAAATAACCTCAAATTTCATATTCAAAGTCCCATCTCTAACGCATATAAAGTAGTTTTAAAATAACAGTGAAAATTGGGACAAACACAAACGAGTTTGGGTAAAATTTAAAAATTTTTGGTAAATAACATATTCATACTTGGGAGAAAATCTTACCAACGTATTTTGGTATCCCAAGCCATGGTTATCGTGATGTGCAAGCTCTTCTGCGGTGTCACTATGTCCACTGTCACTTGTGTCCATTTTAAACGAAGATGATAATTATTAACCTATCACCGAGGTTTTAGTAGGACATGATAGAATTTTCACCAAAAAATTACATACCCCATATCTGAAAAATAAAGAAAAATATATAAATACACAAAATATGTAATATAACATAGAAACATTTAAAAACATTAGATTTACAAAATAAGAATATTAAAAAGCACGTCACAACAAGTTCTTTATAATATTTATATTGTGCAAATATATTTGCAAGCTTTGATATGTCTTTGGTTTAGATTACCAGAACAAAAAGCAGACTCGTTTGAGGCGAACTGAATTAACATCCAAAAATGCTTTGTCATGGTAAAGGTAGAAGTTTCTGAAGCACTTTTTGTCTGTAAAAGTATAAAATGAAACTTATGCCATGTTGGTTTTATTTAGGATGCGACATAGGGATTCCCTATGTCGCATCTTATAAATAACATAGTGTATATAAGGGACAAAATGGTGGAAAGTGTTGCAGAAAGAACAAGATACAGACTAAGTAGAGAAGAAATCATTAAAAAAAACCTTCTCCTCACTTCTTAGGAATCAGACAACTTGGGACATGCCACAAGACGGTATGATGAAAAAATATAACTTTTCGTTACGGAATTAAGCAACAAGAAGGAATGGGACCCAAATACCATTACCAGACTTGGAAAGAATGCCATTCAATTGTACACAGACGGCTCAAAAGCAATAGAAGGAACTGGGATAGGAGTGTTCGGGCAAGGAACCAAACACTCCGAAAGCTTGGGAAAAACCCCAAGTATCTTTCAAGCAAAAATCCACGGCATAAGAAAGTGCGCCCAGTTCAATATTGATAGAGGATACAGAAGACAAAGGATGATCATAATTCGGATAGTCAAGCAGCCATATTAAAGCACTGAGCTCTTGTGTAATCAGTTCCAAAATGGTGTGGGAGTGCCTAGACAAACTCAATGAACTAGGCTAGAGCAATATAGTCACCTTACTATGGATTCCAGAACACACTGGAATAGAAGGAAATGAAATAGCAGATGAACTAACAAAGAGGGGGACTGAAATACCTTTCTTGTTGCCTGAACCCTTTTGCGGAATCAGCCTAATCAGCGAATCAGCCGAATCAGGTAAAGCCTAGAAAAAGAGAAGATTTGACGATTGGAAAGATCTAGTAGTGCTTATACAATCAAATATTTTTCTGGGTGACTACAAACTGTTGAGATCAAATGAATGCATAAGTCAAAGAAAAACAGCGCTAAGGCTAAGAGTTTAAACAGGGATCCTAACGGGACATTGTTGCCTGAATGGGCACCTGAAAAAGCTCAAAATAGCGGAGGAAGAAGAATGCAGATTTTGTGGCTAGGAAGAAGAAACCTCCATCCACATACTTTCCAACTGCAATCCTAGAGCACAGCACCTGGGAGAATACTGGATAGAAAAGGAACATTTACCTAAGTTGAAGCCTGTAGATATCCTAAAATTTATCCGGGAAAGAGGACTAAAGGAGCTACTATTTTCTGAGACAAAATACATACATACATACAAGCGACATAATATTTGTATTGAAAAAAACAAATGTTGTTTATCACCAAAATTCTTCTAAGCTTGTAGCGACATAAAAATTGTCCTATCGAGTTGAAACCGCAGCAAACGAAGCAAAACAGTATTATTGACCGTTGAGTGATAAATATTTATCCATAATTTTCGACAAGAGCGTCGCTTAACTCCTTTTGCCTTTCATCCTTTCAAGAGTTGACATTTCTATTTGTTATGTTGTTTATAAAAGTTCAAACCTCTTGGAAAATAATGTAGGTATAAGAATTTTGCATGCTAGTTGGCTAACATTCAATTTAAATAATAAACACCATTTCCACGGTTTTTAATTTTAAATAATATAAAGTATCAGAAAAAGAGTAAATATATTTCCAGATTAGTTAAAAATTAAGATAAATATTACTATTAAAATTATTTATAAACATCGCATGATTTGAAATAGATTTATATATATTTTATTGCGGTTGGCTGTATCGAATATTATGCACAATGCAGACAGTCTGCGAGACAAAAATATTTTAAACTAAAAATAAAAATTTAAACTTACGTAATAAAATACGACAGACGCTTCAAAGCACTTTTTTATTCCAAAAAGAACAATAAAAGAAAATGTTCGCGATCCCGGGCATGGATTTATTAACAAAATACACTTTTACACATTTATTAATCTGGGGACATTATAAAAATAGGACAGAGGCAATTGTTTTTCTTTGGAGACTATCCAATTTTTCGAGTAGATGATAAATACAACAACAAAACACTTTTAATGCGGTATCAGTGAATTTGAGGTTTCTAGTAATTCAATTGCCATAACTGATAAATCAACGAATTTCTTTTATGATTTAATTGATGTATTGATAAAATATTTGGAATCAATTATTCCAGTACATAAAATTACTATTTAAAACTTTTGTACTAGTCAATCATAAAAACTTTTGCGAAGATAAAATGAAGTGCCGCAAACAATTATTAATATATTTTAGGCCAAGCAATAGGTAAATTTTTATGACAAAAATCCTAGTAGAAAACGTAAATGGAAATGTAATAGTATATATTACACACCGACGTGGAAAGAGTTTCATTACTGTCGAGAGGTTAGCTATTAGAGAGATATTACCAATTGCAATACCGCATTATCTCTATTATCTCGAGACAGGAATGAAACTTCCTACCGAAGTTTGTATACTATTTTATTTACAACCATCATATCCCGATCAAAATTAATAAATCTTTATTCCGTTCTGAACACACCTAAAATATTACATTTGACAACTACTGACACCAATATAAATAAATGTCAGATAAAGTCTGATGGATCTTAAGTTCGCGAATAATAAATCAGGAAAAATATCCTCCGATGCCGAATTGATGGGTTGTACCCCTCCATAAATAGGTATTATAATATTTATCAATGTGTTATATTTTCAAATATAAAAAATATTCATCTAAAATAGATTAACGATGACATTATTTTAGAGGGCGGGAAGTGATCGATGAGGGTGGAAGGTCAGGGCGGGAAGTAGAGGTGTGTAATATGACACTTTCTAACCTTCAATGACGTTAGTAATGACAGCATTACATATATGGTTGTGATTAATAGTTATTTACGTAACTAGTTATGAAAAGAGCGATATTGTTCAACAAGCGTAATATTTGCCAAAACCAGCACTAGCGAATTTTGAAAATTACACGAGTTGAACAATATCGCTCTTTTCATAACGTGTTTACTTTTATCTAATTCTGCTCTTTTATAATATTTAATAAAATCTTCAATTACAATGGTAATATTAAAGTGGATTCAAATGGTGTTAGAAGTATTGTTACTATGAAGTATTCACCCAGAAAATTGACTGATATATGAAGGTTATGAAAAATGTGACGTTACCTGTCAAGGAGTGACTTAAAGTGTCACATTTGATAGCGGAATTAGATAAAAGATATTACGTAGTGTGAACCAAATATATTTACGTCTAGCTCAAGAAATTTTACTGAACATTTAAAACGGGAAAAAACAATGAAATTTTTGATTTTTTTGTTGATAACACGAAAACATATTAAATAATTGTAATTGTAGATAATAAAAATACAAATACAAAACGCATTTTTCAACGAAGTGATTGGATGATTAGGAGCGAAGAATTATTGTACTTGGGTACAAAGTGAGCGTTCATAAAACATTTAATATATACTTCACACTCTACACCACAGCGTTCCGAAACGCACCACGAGTAGCGTGACTAACTTAATACATAGATTATGAACGCACTCCTTAAACTAATTGTATTTTTATTCAAATAATTTCATCTTGATAGGTAATTTCAAGCAGCAAATATGTTAAGGACAATCTCCTGGGTACACAATATTATGTTGCACAAGTTTTTGTTGAACTACTATTCCTGAATTCTCAAAATATTTGAATTTGTCCATTATTGACCTAGGTTAATAATAGAAAAAATTATTAACCACTAATAGAGAAATTCAACTTCTCAGTTAGCTAGAAGGAGCAATAATTGTCAACTTTACAGCTAGTGGTGAAAAATAGTGTATTATACACCAAGGTGGTGAAGACTATTATTATTGACCGAGCACCAAGATTATCTCGGGAGTGGATTTGCACCGAGCGGAATAAGGTGCGAGGTGTTATAAATGTCTTCAACACCATAGTGTATATACAATTTTTACCACTACTAGCCAAATTTAAGATAAAAATTAAAAATAATTCACAAACGCACCACGAGAAGCGTTCACCCCGTCGTCTGACTGACAAGTACACTGTCAGTTTTCGATATATTATGAACGTAGGTACTCGTTATGTTATCAGTCATTTTTGGTTGAGCGCGAATTTTAAACTAATGGCATTTTCATTCAAATATTTTTCTCTTGGCAGGTAATTTCAAGCAGCAAATATGTTAAAGACAATCTCCTGAGTATACAAAATTATGTTGCACAAGTTTTTGTTGAACTACTATCCCTGAATTCTCAAAATAGACAAAATTATTAACCACTAATAGAAAAATTCAACTCCTCAGTTAGCTAGAAGAAGCAATAATAAAATTGTCAACTTCACAGCTAGTAGTGAAAAAAGGATATGTCAAGCACTAATGACATAAAATTTACATCGACGATTCCCACAATTGATCCTATACTATTAAATAATTCATGTAAGGATACTGTGGGTACCTAATTATTAATAATAAATGATCCAATTTTCCTTGCTCCGCTAACAAAACTGTGCAATTGCTTCAATAGTGAAAGATCGTTTGAACCAAGGAGGCAATCTAGATCATATGAATGCTTTCGTATTCCTATAACTGCATTTCTTAATTCGGCACACATTGGGCAGTCAAATATAATTTGTTTCAGGCTTTCATTGGTCTGCTGTTGGCATATTGTACACATCTGGTCGATTTTTATTGTGTGAGAGGATTTATTCTCATATAGGTATACATATTGTGAATTGGCTGTGCGCAATTGGGCTGTTAATCTTTTAATGTAAATCGGGAATGATTCACTATCAGAAAAACAGGTTATTGAAGTAGGGGTATGGATACTTGATGTCAAAAAGGATCGAATTAAGAGAGGAGTTCAGTCTAAGGTCAGTATGGCCAACAAAAAGTGGTTTTATCTGACAAGAATGACAGTTAAGGTCTACCATTCAAAACAAGATTTTTGCATGTTTTTTATCATTGCGAACATATATATTGCTTTATTAAAATAATGAATACACCCCGAAGCTTATATCTTGAAATTTAAATTGACTTTTTAGCTGAATACTCAACATATCGGTGGCCAATAATTCTGGGAACTTTTGGCAAGTCACCATTCCATTTCTGTTATTCTGTCACTAGCTATGTCAAATGTCAGTTATAATTATTTTTGTTGATATTCGTTTAATTCTGTATGTCCATATTCGATTAGATTTTTGTAGCATTTCTAGTTAGTGGTATCTCTATTCTTCTAATTACTTTTTCCACTGACATCTGACATAACTAGTGGCAGATAACAGAAATGAAGTGGTGACATGCCAAAAGTTTCTAGAATTATTGGCCACCGATCTGTTGAGTATTCAGCTAAAAAGTCATTTTAAATTTCAAGATATACGCTTCGCTTCTTTTAATAAAGCAATATAGATGTTCGCAATGATAAAAAACATGCAAAAATCTTGTTTTGAATGGTAGACCATAACTGTCATTCTTGTCAGAAAAAACCACTTTTTTGTTGGCCACACTGACCTTAGACTGAACTCCTATTTGAAAACTTTTTCGCTGTCACCACTAGCAATCATATTTTCTTCCAATTTTTAAGAAAAGATTGTAAAACTTTCGATGATTTTGATAATCGAAAAGACTTGTCTCCTTGTGTTTCCAACTATAGCACAAAGTCCTTAATTTCGTCAATGTTTAAGATATTTAAACTACAAGAATTACAGAGGATGTACAAACTTTCTGTCTAGTAACTAGTAACACGATCATTGGTAGAAACATCGGTACTATCGATATGTATTCGCCTACAACCATCACATGGAACTGGGGAACTGGCTTCGGGCAATTCGAAAAAAAGTGGTGGGCATAGTCCAATTTCAAGTTTTTGTCCTAATTGGTATTTTGATTAGAAATAATGAATGTGTTACTCACAAATTAGCTTATAATTTCGCTTGTTCCGCACTTTTTCAAAAATTTATTAACACCACTACTAACTTATGGTATACAAGGTGCTCTGTAAAAATTTCTTCGAAAAATATTCACTATTTAATATTGTAATTTTGTACGAACAAAATATACACGTTTTGGTAACCTGCTAGCAGATTAGAAGAAGCAACAACGAAGACAACTATTACCGACAAAATAATAAGGTAGTAGCATCACACATATAACAATCAATGTTGGTGAAATATACTTTTGAAAGCCTCAAGGTGTATAATTTCAATAGTTTTGTATGAATTTAAAAACCTGTATGTTCATGGGGAATCGTTAAAACACATTTTTTTATGCCACTCACTTAAGAACTACATTTTAGACAACAGAAAAAAGGAGAAAATGTGTCAACAATGATAATAGTTAATTAAATTTTTAAAGGAAACTTTCATTTTGTAATTAACCGCAAATATCTAGATATACGTGTATTAGATACATCATAACCACTCTGGGAAAACCCCGTTTTTTAAACATTAATTGAATGTAGATTTCTATGCAAAGTATACATACCCGTTCGATCAAATAAATTATTAATTTTAATTAGTTGGATTAAATATATTTTATGTCATTCCAATTAGATTATACGGATTGCTTTATGACCGTGTTGATTAATCTACTTATATATTTATTTGGCTGTTACACATATCAATAATTTCAATTTCTTTCAAATTTTTAATAATAAACTGTCAGCTTGACGTTGTTGATAAAATAACAATGCTAGAAACCGATCAAAGCTTCTTCTTCTTCTTATATATAGTTCATATGATACCCTTCTTGGTGTGCGTCATCGATTGTTAATGTCCTTCTAACACATTACTTTGAAAGAAATGGAAAAAAGGCTAATCCTAATCAAAATATCACAATTATGAACCGCTTAAATTTATTACAAACGTTAACCTTAATTTTTGACGGAAAAAATTTGTTTAGTTGATGTTTACAATACGACCTGTCAATCTGGAAAAATTACAACGATCAAAATAGGATGCAGACGTACCTTTGGTATTGGCAATGTGCCACTGACAGTTCCCGTCAGGTCTGTACTTTATTGTTTACGGTCAGGTATTATTTATGAAAGTGAATATTAATCTTATTGCTATGTTTATTTAAATAATACAAAAATATGCCTAGATACACTGAAAAACATCAGCATTTTGAAAGTTCTCAAGTATCTTCAGTTAGAAAAGGAAGTTGGTAATTTTTAATTTTATATATGAACCTTTTCGGATTTGGCTGAATACGATCCTGCTGATTTTATTTATCAAATCCCAGGTTAGCTAAAGAAGAAGACTATTGAATGTACTATAATACCTTTGCCGAAAAATTTATACAATTGCCATCATATTACGAGTGTTGGTAATTTGATTTCTGCTGGGTGGTTGATATCAATCTAAAACACCTGCCAATATTTTGTAATTTGGTTCCCAGTCCCCAAAAAGGTCTTTGGTAATTCACTGCCAGAAAAATCAAAGAAGAGGTATGAAGCAATGTGATTTTGTCGTACTTTCACGAAAAATATGCTGTATTATAAGCTTTTTCAAGCTTAGGGTGTGAATATTCCATGCTGAAGTCCACCCTTTTCATATAGGAAAACAGAAATGGGGGATAAAAACCCAAAAAAATCGAATGTGTTTGACAGGGAAGATGTAGGAAGCTCCCGAAGATATTTATTTGATAATGAAGGTTGTAATGATAATGATTGCTGTAGAATGTAGTTCTAGTGAGCTTTGAGTAATAAATTGGACAATGTCCCCAGGACGTATAAATTAGAATGTTCCTACTACGTACAAATTAGGACTGTGACCAACTTAGGACTCAATATGGACGCCCTAAGGATATCCTGTGATGTCGAAGGATACATTTTGTGATCAGAAAACGTATTAAGGAAATTGAAAAACACGAGAATATTTTTTCATAAAATACCTACTATCAAATAAAACCTAGAAGTTCCCACGAAAAATAGATAATATTGGAGCCAAGTGACACTAGTTTTCAGCAACAATGTAATATAATTTAACTCAATTATCATAAAAACCTCAACAAGTTGCTGTAATTGCATGAATATTTCTAATTTTATCCAATTTTAAATTTTTTCCGGCATTTCAGATACATGAATTAAAGAGCAGCTTCAAAAACTGTTGAAATTAGGTGTAGATTATACCATAATCCAAATATTATATTAATACATATAATTTAAAATGACATTAAAGGATCTTGATGAAAAGAATACGTTAAAAATTTTAAAATAACCATTTATTGCTTAAATATAGCAATTACTGCTTCTTACAATTTTTTTTTACAACTTGAATGTTTATTTTTGATTATTTAATAATCTAAGTTTTTTAACGTTCCGCTGCTTTTACAAATTATTTAAATTACCATAATTTTAAATATACCTAATTTTAATAAATTTAACGGAATTAGATACTGTTTATTTCATTCAAAATTGTTCCCACGTCTTGAAAAGTTATTTACTATTAATTTATTCGAATATAATTAATTCAGATAAAGAAAAATTTGTACTAAAAATAATTATATCAAAATATACCCACCGTAAACTCAAACTATTCCATAATTTTATTTCATAATATTAAACAAAAACACTCAAGCTCGAATTTTCATAGCCACTGAACTATTAAAAAACAACAAGTTATTGTTACAAACGGTGATAACATTTATCTTTGTAGTAGTTTCTGAGATTTATGCGGATTTCCAGAAACGTCAAGATAAATCAAACATTTGCTCTCTATAAATACAGTAATAAATGAAAAATCACAGCCGGTTTGAACGTTAATACTTATAGAGGTGTTAATTAACTCATGACTTTAGTTTATTCACGTGCTTTTGTTTTGAAACACGGCAAAATACTGTTTGTATAACAATTTGAATTTGATAAAGTCAACATGAATACTTTACCAAGCTGTTCAACTTTTCTGAAAGGTATGCAAACGTTCATACCTTGTCGCTGCTTTAAAAGTTGCCTGACGTTATAATGCAGTCGCGGTTCATAAATTTGCCCCGGTGTTTGTTCGTACGAAACATTTCACTCGAATCGAACGAAGTATCTTCCAAATGGCGAACAACTTTGTAGATCTTAGGTGACTTTTTTCAGGTGAAGTAGTACGTGAGAGGAAAAGAAGAGTACATGTAGTTTGTTATTCTCCAGAATCCAGAATTCAAAATCCTAGGGGCACCTAGGAGATTACTGGATAGAAGATGCACATTTACCTAAGTTATGCCCTGCAGATATCCTAGATCAAATACTTCCGGGAAATACAACTAAAGGAGCTACTAATCTCAGAGATTTTCGTCAGGAAATAAGTAGAAAAATGAAGACACAATACACATCATTTAGGTCTCACTGAATGTCACCCCATTCATACGCTTGGGTTGGGCTCAACAGCCCAGGCATTTGAACTGAATCATTACCATTACCCATTTTATCTACCTACTTCCATTCCAGAAGCTTCGTGTCTTCTATATAGGTCCCTAGTTTATCTGGATGAATCTTCTATATTTGTGATGGTTGTGTTATCATATGGTTGAGTCCTTGTAAGCTCTCACAGAAGCAGAGTATGTGAGTAGGTGTTTCATCGTACTGTTCACATTTTCTGCACATAGGTTCACTAACTTTGCTCATCCTGTGGAGATGCTTCCTCAGGGTGCAGTGTCCAGTCACCAGGTCGGTAACTGTTTTTCAATTTCTCTTACCCAGCTTCAGCCTGGAAGAGAGTTCCTTGTCTAACTTATTCAGTAGACTCTTGGTATGGAGGTCTCCTAGTGTTAGCCTCCATTTGAGTTGGTGTTCCTTAACTATCTAGTTCCCGATTTCCCTTCTTGTGATTCCAGTTCCGGACCTGTGAAGGCTTCTTTAGAACCTTCTTTAGCTAGCTGGTCTGCCATATCATTCCATGCAATCCCCATATTAGAGACGCTTTGTTGTTCCTTGCCAACATGTTAAGGGACTCTTTACAGTTTTTTACCAGTTTAGACCCAGTTGCTGGATTGCTGATAGCTTTAAGCAGAGCCTGGCTGTCATCGACAATTTTAATTTTTTGTCCGGGTTATCCTCTTCTGATGTTTTCATCAATGCAGGCTATGTACCTGTATCTGTAGATTAGGGAGGGGGGAGGGTCACAGCACTTAGGCCACATGTGACCCATCGTACATCCTCCCGAGGAGTTGTCCTCCTAGCTCATCGTCAATCCTGTCCTTCTCAGGAAGGTGGTCAGGACACTAGGAGACATCTCCTTTATATCGGCAGGAGTAGGCCAAGATTCGCAGGACACACCCTCTTTTATAACTCCTGACACTCGCATAAGACATGCCGACAGTTTCATCTTCCTATTCACACATCCTGAATAGAGGTGTGTCCACTAGCCCTTATAGTATGGAGGTGTTTCCTTAGTTGACAGTGGTCAGTCAGAAATCCTACTGTAAAACGTAGGTTTTTCCTGGTCATCGCCAAATATTTCTTCGACGCCAGCTTCCCAGGGTCGCCCAGGGTGATCCTAGCAAGACTGCATCCTTTGATTCCATCCCATCTCTTAAGTTTTGTGAAGATAATACCTAATTGAGAAAAACTTCTTATAAAATCGCTTATAATAATAGTGAAAATACTGAAAATAGATGAATGGGAATACTATTAGAAAAAACGTGAAGTTAAGAAGAGATTAAATAGTCGTGACATCTCCAAAGTGGAACGCCGAATTTCATTACACTGCCTAGTGCCAGTGCAAGGAGCCAAGGACTAAGGAGTCATGGAGGCTAGCAAGGAATAAAGCCAATGCCAGCAGCGGGGTAAAGGCAAAATTACAGCGTTTTTTTGTTAACGATGTGTTATGTCTGAGATTTTTGTTTTTGATTTTTTGTTCTCTGGCCAAAATAACAGAGACGTAATAAATTGCAAAGCGGCGTAATAGTGTAATAAATAAATCCATTTGGTAATAGATCTATTACGAACGTAATAGTGCTGGCAACACTGCTATCAGCTCGTAAACTAGCCCAGTGTGTTCGGGGCTTTAGTCTTCTCAATGGAATGAACAGTTTCAATATTGGCGCGACGCGACAATACATTTGTATAAAAATAGGTAACTAGCGCAACACATTATCCTTATCAAAATGTATCTCATTACACCCAGAACTTGTTTGCAGATAACTTATGTGAATTGATTGTGGATTTCATGTTGTAGATACAGCGGCATTTTTTTAACAAATAAAAACAATGATGTATCTCAGCTACATAATGAAGGAGTATATATAAGTTTAAATAAACTTGTGTAAACATAAAAACTCAGCGAAATGTTCAATGTTTATTCAACAATAAGAAGAATGTGATTAGAACTAACGTATGTTATACAGGGTGTCAATTTAATCATTTTGAATGCAAATATTTCTGAAACTTAAAGAAAAACGCTTTTTGGTACACTAAGACACAAACATCAGAAAATTTATAAAAACGATCAAGCCTACGATGCTCATTCGTGGTGCAGACAAATTGTCCAGTAGCAGTTCGTTGCTGTGAGAAATTCAGCGAGTAAACATCTACGTAAAGTTCAGGAAAAATATTAATAAAATAATGGAGTTTCAATTAAGTCTCAAAGGCGCAGACGACATAGTTATCTTGCAGACTGGCAAATTTTTGAAAACACTGTGCGATAGAGCGCAGGATGGGCTTAAATTAATTGAAACATGGTGTAAGGAACACTCACTATCGATCAATCCCAGAAAGACTGAGATGGTCCTTTTCACCAGAAAAAGAAGTTTATCGGGTTTAAAACCTCCCGAAATCTTCAAAAGCAAACTAAACTTTTCGGAAGAGGTGAAATACCCTCGACAGGAAACTAACATGGAACTCTCATCTACACAGCAGAGCAAAAAGAGCATACGTGGCTTATGAGCAGTGTCTGAGGACAGTGAGACGCACATGGGGTCTGTCACCCCATGTGGTCACCTGGATCTACACTGCAATAATAAGACCCATGTTAACGTATATAGCAATTGCATGGGGACCGAAGGTTCTACAAGTAACGGCCATCCAAAAAATATATCAAATACAGCGAATGGCTTGTTTAAACATCACAGGAGCCATGAGAATAACACCAACCGCAGCAATGGAACTAATTACTGGTCTGACCCCTCTGGACATCCCTATTAGCCTTGAACAGACAACGTGTTATATCGAGGCTAGTACTAGAGTGCCACCAAGATTTAGCTGACGCCTCGGCAGATAACAATATTATCCTGAGGTGGATTAAAGGGCACGACAGGAGTAAAGGAGATCGCATTGCTGATTCTTTAGCCAGGGAAGCCGCTGGACTAAAAATTCTAGGACCCAGTGACACCTACGGCCTAACGACAAATTGCGGAACTAGCCAAACGTTACACCCATGCTCAATCCCTTAAGAGATGGGATGGAATCAAAGGATGCAGTCTTGCCAGGATCACCCTGGGCGACCCTGGGAAGCTGGCGCCGAAGAAATATTTGGCGATGACCAGGAAAAACCTACGTTTAACAGTAGGATTTCTGACTGGTCACTGTCAACTAAGGAAACACCTCCATACTATGGGGCTAGTGGACACACCTCTATGCAGGATGTGTGAACAGGAAGATGAAACTGTCAGGCATGTCTTATAAAAGAGTGTGTGTTCGGTGAGTCTTGGCCTACACCTGCCGATATAAAGGAGATGTCTCCCAGTGACCTGTCCACCTTCCTGAGAAGGACAGGATGGACAATGACCTAGGAGGACAACTCCTCGGGAGGATGTACAATGGGTCACATGTGGCCTAAGTGCTGTGAGCCTACACACTCACCCTCCCTACTCTACAGATACAGAAGTCACAAAGGCACAATTTTAAATGGTCAAACATGGGAAGCTTATGAGCAAAGAGGCTGTAAGTAATCAACCATTGAAAGATTTTAAGAAAGTTCAGGAGCGTATCGCATTGGCAACGGGTGTCAGTTTAAGCAGTGTTCAAAAAATTGATCGTGAAATGAAGTTGATTGAAGACGGTGAATGTGCATCATTTGTAACAACAAGCAAAAAGATAAAAACAATTGCTGCAAAAACTAATTTGGACGAATGGACGAAACATTCATATGCCGTATAAACCAGAAGGGTTGGGCTGATAGTTCAAACGCCCAAACTACATAAGCCAACAACTACGAAAACAATAAAAATTATACAGGTAGAGTTAAAAAATAGTCACCAAGCATGTTTTTCCAAACTTGAGAATCACTTGCCTCACGTAAGTATGGCATACACTTTTTTTCCAATTATTTGAATTTTTTTCATTTACTGAAACCTTGTATTTGGAGCCAAAAGTATTACATTCCTTTTTTATGTAAAATATTTAAAAACACAGTTTATTTGAACTGAACGTTTTGCTGATCCTGTATTGAATTAAAACAAAATTTTTGTGCATGTGAATACTACTCAAGAAGACATTTACAAAGTATTACAGGAGAGATGCTGTCGTTGAAAATTTTGTGGCTGGAATGCATGGGGCTTAAGGGGCCACTCACCCTACCACCAAAATATGGTAACTCTAGTTTCCCCTACTTGTATAGCATACCGTATAATGATACTTAGGAAGGAGCCATTATGGAGGGAAGAAGAAGATGTTGGGAAAAACAGAACGGAGCCGTAACATCGTTTTTTGTTAATATTTCACTAGAAATGTACCAAAAAATGTATGAAAATTAATAAAGATTATATTATATATGAAAAATGACCTGTATTTTGGAGAGCCGTGCCAAAAACCTGATCTATTACAAGATACTATCGTTAAAATATGAGTCACACAGTATTAGCACTGCCCCCCCTATTATTGCATATTTAACCCTATAGAACACATGTGGCATCAGCTAAAATCCAAAGTTAGATCTGAAAGCGTTTCACCACAATACATTCAAGTGTTAGGGGGCGTCTATTAATTACGTGAGGTGTTCTAGGGGGGAGGGGATCATGCTAAATATTTCCAAATCTCACTTAGGGGGAAGGAGGGGTCTTGTTAAATATCACGTAACTATTTTTCTCGCAGAAAACGGTGTAAAATTGCGTGAAACATTATTTCTAAAATATAATATGGCCAAATCTGAGAAAATAGTACTTCTGTGTGCGAGCAACAACGGCTTAGAGTGGCTAATTCAGAGCGAAGTTGAGGGAGTAGAAGAACACTTGGATCTGTCGGTTCCAGGAGTCACTCTTGATGCCGTGCACAAGGCTCCATGGACTGAATTAGAATAAATATTTTCTTAATTTTTGTCTGATATTAGTTAGTTGAGGAAAATCTTACGTCCCCTTATACAGTTAATTGGAAATATTAGATAGCAGAAGACATTCAAACTTTCGATTCAGCTCATTATTAAGGTTGAAGGTATGATAGTGATACTAAACTAGATGTTGGTTAAATAGTTGCAAATAATATAGAGAATTAGTTCGTTAGCTGTAAGTAGGTAAGTAGGGAGCTAGAACAGTTTTTAAGCTTTGAAAAATGCCGCCCGCCATTCTTAGAATCGTTTACCTACCTGTTAAAAACTCAATCTCCACTTGGTAGCAGCGCAGTGTATTTAGAAAAACAAAATAAAAGTATTTAATTCTACCTTTACGTAACAAGTAATCCATTTTTCCGACTTACTAAATAATGATAATATCTAGAGATTATGTGTAAAACATTTCACCAAGTTTTTTTTATAATTTACGATTACCTGCGTCACAATTTTGATGTAATAATCTAGATGTGTTGCATTTGTGATTTATGTGTTATAAAATGTTTCAATTTTAAGGTAACATCTGAAATAATTGAAATATATAAAAGAATTGTAGATTACTTAAAGTTAGAAAAGTGGAGCAGAAATATTTGATTACGAAACCTCTAAATATATCTAATAGTTATATTAATATGATATATTCAAATTGTTGGAATCCGGAATCGGTATATACAGATTGCGAAAATTCTATTAGAGACATACGATTTACACAAGAACGACAAGGAAAATATTAAGAAAACTACTTGAAAGAGAGAGAAGAATAATTGTGCTCAGTCAGCGATGGGCGTGTATTCAGTGCCCCCCATTTTAACCGCTGTTTGCCAAATGTACTTATCTGTAAAAGTTATTCCCAATAACAATGTTAAATACCAATAATTGTTAAATCGAAAGCAGTGTATAGATTTTATTTATTGCAGATTGTAATTTGTCCAAATTTTTTCCTGAACTATATTATTTTGTTGATCTCACCTATTTTAAAAGCCAATAATATAACCAATATCGATTTTCTCCCACTAAATACGGCGTTATCCCGTGTTAAAAGTCAAATGCCAAATAATATATTTATTCATTAGAAAGTAACAAACATTCTAAACTGGCAACGCTGCTTTCATATCAGATTTGTAGCTGGAACTGAACACACGCCCAACGCTGACAACCCAAATTATTCTTTTCTCTCTTTCAAGCTGTATCGATTGGAAGGGTATTGGCAATGACATTTTCACATTCAATTGAAATTGCAAAGCGTAATTAACATTGAAAATTATATATTTTTCAAACGGCATATGTTTATTGTATGCCCTTCGACATCTGTGTACTTTAGGCCAAAAAATGGCCAATTGCAAAAGGGTATACGTGATAATATGATTTATTGATAATTTGTTAAACTTTTAAGGGTGTGTGCCAACCCTTAAGTCGCACGCTGCACGTATGCCGATCATTTTGCGATGGATTTTTCTCATAAACTAACGTTTGGAGTCTCGGCATACGTGAAACTAAAATTGCAAAATGCAAGTTTTCATTGCAATAAACAATTAAATTATCTGTCGTTTCCCCCATGGGCAAATATTTATTTCGCTTGATTGTTAATGAAAATGAGCAAAATTACCGAATCTCAAGGAGGCATACGTTTAACTATCATCACCAGTGGCGTAACTGCCTATGGGCTAGGCGGGGCAGTGCCCCGGGCCCCTCAAGCTCAGGGGTCCCTCGAATCCTTACCAGATGACAGGTTGCAACCCCACTTTAATCATGAAAACTCAGTTGAGAGAAATTCAAAAGTTATGCCTAGGGAATTCCCCTAAATTCTTTCTGTAGGTTGGCAGTATTGTCAATTTGACGAATAGTGATATGTTCGTTTTATTGTGAATTCGAAAATTTTTTTTTTCGAGAACGGTTAAAAAATTAATGCTGTATCAGGAGTAAGTAAGCTAATGTCAATACACCACAGACCACAGACCTCTACATTTTTCGAAAATGTGTACGACAAATCTTCTTATGACTTGGGAAACTTCACGAACAAAATATTAAGTGGTAACGAAAAACGTCAAATTCTTGATATAGGGCCTTTACAGCCTTCAGGACCTTTTCCAACAGACATCAATCAGAACAATAGGTGTTTTTCAAAATCGTACTACGTGTTCTAAATATGGGCCAGTTAATCGTTTTTGGATTTAAACGAAGTCATTGATATTTTTGCGAAAACTAAAGCTAGGAAAAAATTGTAAATGTAATTGTTATTTAGTCAGTTGGTAGGCCCGACCTTTATATAATAAACCCTTGAATCTTCTCTATTTCGTTTTATTAGCCAAACCTACACCAAGTATTAATTGTAATTTATGTTGTTACTGTTTAATATTATAATAATAATAATAGTGCACAAAAAAGAGCTCTTTTTTTTTGGCTTTAGGGCTGTACCCATGCAGCCAGAAACTATTTAAGTAATGAAGAATGGCGCAGTAAGTCATTAAGTCTGAAAAAAAGAGCTTAAGAAGTTGAATAGCTTAGCATTTTTAAAGTATTTGTATATTTCATATTTTTATTTGATAAAACCTAATCAGTTTACATAGCAGTGGGGCCCCATTTTTTAATTTGCCCCAGGGCCCTTGGTTCCTAGCTACGCCACTGATCATCACGCTTTTTTGCAGCGGGCTGACGATCTATAAAGGCTAACGTTGATAAGTAAGGCATATTTCATATTATTATAATAGATAAACTAAACTAACTGTTAAATATTTTAATCTAAATAAATTATAAGAAATTTTAAATTTTGATAATTCATAATCTGATCAACCCCCTAATCTAATTATAATTAAAGTTACAATTTTTATGAAAAAGGAAAGACAAATAAAGTAAGGAACTGAAAAAATTAATCAAGAAAATAAACTACTTCTAAAAATAACAAAAAAAAAATTTCAAATGTACCCAATTTAAGAGGAGAGCTTCAGAATAGGCAGTTATGGCAACGGAAGAAAATTTGTTGTGGCATTTCAAAGTTACAGTTTTGCAAATATAATAAAATGAAAAAATGCATAATTAATAAATCACATCGACCACATCTCGACTACGATTATTACGTTTGTAACAGGAACAATAAAAACAATAACAAACGAATATGGTTACATTGTATAATACTGAGATGCTTTTCATATAAATTGTCGATTACCATATACAATAAACAATTCATCAATGATTAAACAATGAATTGTTACAAGATATTCGAAATAATGGTCGAGTTGTACCTATCTGATCGCACTTATAGTTTTGTAGTTTTAGTGGTGGTGTGAAAGAAAAAATGAAGAAAAATTTGTCAAAAAGTAATTTGGTAAGTGTAGTGAATGATTTGTAATTCAGGTTGATGCATTTGGCAGTGAAACCAAATCATTTTTATGCAAGAATCGACTTCTTCATGAATAGCCGTGTGCCACTAATGGTATGTTATATCTATATAGTTTGCATTTACTATACGATTGGGTTATTTTGTTGAAAAGTTTAGTTAAATAATTCAATTGCCTGCAAAAGTAAGTACACAAGAATTATAAATAATTTTAGGAAAAAGCGAGAAAAATTTTCACTACTTTTTATAAAGTGAACTGTTTTTTTTTTCTTTTAATGAAAAAGTGATGCACTTTATAAGAAATAATTTGTTAGAAAAGTAGTGGAATTTAGGTTTTTACCCAAAAAATCCTTACATTAAAGCAATTTTTAAAATTTCAAATTAACCAAATGGTAAAATAGTACTGCCAGCTATTGAAGAATAAACATATTATTCTTACGCTATACAAAATTTTGAAAACTATTTTTCAAAAACAGTAGTGACCGTTATAATAAGACTGAAACAACTACTTCCCGGGCTACAGACACCGACGGACATTGAATTACACTTTTTAGTCAAACGGGGTCGGTATGACCTACAATATTCAACCAACCATTCTGGTTTGCTACTAAAAAGGGCTTTTCTAAACTTTGTAAAGCCTTAGGATAATATATTTATTATTCGATATCTATTGGAAACACGCTTTACTAATTACAACAATTTGACAGGAAACGGTAATAATACTTCAAATAAATATCCCGAAGGGAAAAATTATTTGACAGGAAATGGTGTAAGAATGAATAATTTCAATGGAACAACCTGTATGATTATTTGATTTATCTGGATTTAACTACATATAATTTGCCCATCAACTTCCTTATCTAATTTAAGTACCTATTTCTTTTTTTTTAAGGACTTCAGAAGATTGTACAAACGGCAAGTACTTACTCAGGTAATTATAATTATTAATATATAACCAAATATTATCAACTCTTATTAACGATTACAAAATAAGAATCCAATTGTAATTTAAAATCTTTGCAATAAGCTTGATGACATTCACTAAGAATAACTGAAAGTCCCAAACAAGTTCGGAATTAATCTGAATGGAACTGATTGCTTTTATAGCCGATTGGCTGTCTTTTCCTCAAACTTTTGCTTTAGTAGGAAAATCCCGTATAGTGATGAAGTATTTGCAACTTAAATTAATTTTAAGTCTACAAATTTCTGTAACATCCAGTTTTGTTTAAAATTGTAATTTTAACTTTCCATTATAATTTCCTAATGAAGTTATTTTTGGAAAGAAAAAAAAAAACTTTTTTGTGATAATATGTCACTCGATCTAGGTTGCCACATCAAAGAACTGAAGATAGCGGCTTTATAAAAAAGATATTCTTAGTATGAATCTATAGGTGTGCGAAGTATACAGTGCTATTCAAAAGTTCCCTCCCCCCTTGTATCTTTTGAACCGCTACACTTACAGTAATAAAATTTGGAGAGTGGAAATAAAGTGTTGTAAACTTCTCTACGAATGGTAACAGGTGACGTAATAGTAATAGATGACGTCACAGTGCCACTCTGGCCAATAATTTTAAATAGGACCTTATGGCAAGTGATATCTCGTTTGAAAGGCATTGACATTGGCTACATAGCCATATTAATTTTGTTTGGGCTTAAACTAATTTTGACGGATAAATTAAATAAATACCAAAATTATTGAAATTATTTTTTTAAATTTAATTAATCAAATATCAACAAAGGATTCTTATAGCAAGTGTTCGAAATGTGCTCCGTCTACTTCCTGACAGTAATACATAGGTACTATTAGTTAACTCTTGTCGTACTCGTTCGAATGTGTCAGCTGAAATTGCATTGCATTCTTCAATAAACCTTTCTTTCAAAACGCCAATGCTATCTGGTGCCGTAGTATAAACCTTGGATTTCAAGTACCCCCATAGAAAAAAATCTAATGGTGTCAGATCTGGTGACCGAGGTGGCCATTCTATATGACCTCGCCGGCCGTTCCATCTACCTCGATATTCTTCATCCAGGTAACGTCTTACTGCACCATAATAATGTGCAGGAGCACCATCTTGTTGAAATGTGATTCCCAGATGGCCGAATTCATCTGGATTATCTTCCAGAATTTCAAGAATTAACGGCTCAGTTGCATTTTGTAACATCTCCAGATACACTTCACCGCTTAAATTTGAATTGAGGAAGACAGGACCAACTATGTGGTTTCCCAAAATACCTGCCCAAACATTGACTTTTTCTGGAAATTGGGTATGTTGTTCACGAAAGGTGTGAGGATTTGTGTCTCTCCAATACCTTACATTTTGTGTATTCACATTTCCATTGAGGCAAAAAGTACTTTCGTCACTAAAACAAATTGTTTTTGTGTAATGTGGGTTTTGACTAATTTTATTTGTCATACATTCACAGAATTCGAGTCTTCTGTCGGGGTCGTCATCCGAAAGGTGGTGCACCATTTTTAACTTGTATGGATGAAATTTATTTTTAGCCAACACTCTCTGTACTGTACTTCTACTTACTTCACAGATGGACGCAACTTTAGTTGAAGAGGAAGTTGAGTTTACTACCATTTCAGCAACTACATCAATTTTTTTATCATCACTAAATGTTGGTCGACCAGATCGTTTAGCATCTTGAACACTATCTGTTGCTTCAAACTTGTGAAGAAGCTTCTCGAGATAGGGCGATCTGGGTATCTCTCATTAAATAAACGTTCCGCTTCATGGAGATTATTTCTAGATTCACCAATTATTAAGATAGCTGCTACTTTGTTGGCTTGAGTACGTACCATTTTGCCTATGTAAACTCTTAAACGTCTCGTTGAACAATAATAAAATTAAATATTTAAGCTTTTTAGAAAAACTTTGCAAAGCAACAAATACTATCAAATTAAAAACGTCAATTTTTTTGACAACTAATCAGAGGCGTACTGAAAAATCTTCAATATTTAAATGTGAAATAATAAATTTGGTATTTATTTATCCGTCAAAATTAGTTTAAACCTAAACAAAATTAATATGGTTATGTAGCCAATGTCAATGCCTTTCAAACGAGATATCACTTGCCATAAGGTCCTATTTAAAATTATTGGCCAGAGTGGCACTGTGACGTCATCTATTACTATTACGTCCCCTGTTACCATTCGTAGAGAGAAGTTTACAACACTTTATTTTCCTCCTCCAAATTTTATTAATGTAAGTGTAGCCGTTCAAAAGATACGAGGGGGGGAGGGGACTTTTGAATAGCACTGTTTATGGAGAACAATTTAAAAATTCTTTTGTTTTGTATTCGACTCGTATTTAAATTGTTTGGGTTTTTTTTATTCAAATTTCTATGAATCCACTACTATGGCCATCGGCACAACTCAAACCTATTTTAAAATTCTTCGATAACATTTTGTAAATCGCTCATTTTTTGTTGTTAATTTGAAACGAGTTTTTTCTGTTTTTTCGAAGTCAAATTAATGTTCTCATTTTTTCCTGTGCTTTTTTGTGTTTGACTGATCATACAGAACATTTTATATCAATATGGATTAAAGTGGAATTCCCTTCTTATGTAGGTATATCGTATCAATATATAGACGCGCAATCGAAATTATTGTTTACGATAATTATCAGCAACAATAAAATTAAGAAATACAGCTCCCGACGAGCGTAAGTAGCTTACTTATAACACATAGTTTATTGTTCTCAAATATTTATTTAATATCCAATATTATTAGTCCTAAGATATGTTAATTAGCATAGAAAATTCTACCTTGTAGGTTGCAATATTTACAGGCTCAGTCAATTATCATGTTTCTTAGGTGATAGGTGTGTTGTGTTCAACAATTTGGATTTTTTATTTTTAATAATTATTCGAAAATATGAGCTTTATATATCATAACGTGCCAGTGGGTCAACTCTACGATTCTAGATATTCCCCAGTGCAGGTAATTTTTATACTTTACTAAATATGTATACGTACCAAATAAGCTCAGGTATAAACAAACTGAAATATCAACTTTTGGATGGATTTTTATTTACGTTTTATGTGCGTTTTTAATAATTTTACATATAAAATAATTGGATCGATGACTATATTGTTAAACTTTATTACTTTTTTAAATGAAATCCCACCTTTATAATAAAAATTATATGAAAACAGAGTAATTTTAAATTATTGTATTATTAGTGATACATAAAATAGTAGAAGTAAACAGTGGCGTTGCAAGAAACAGGAAAATACTTAAAACACTTACATTTGGAACCATCCACGGCACAATCTCCATTCCAATACCATTTGGACTGCTCCATTTTTACCATTAACCATCACTAAAAATCCGAAATCGACCATTTCCATCTACCGACCGGCGATTGCCACCACATTTATCTCTTAGTCAAAGTCATACATCACATAATTTCCCTATGATACTGCCTCCAAGTCCACTACGTTAGAGCAGAACCGCGAGCCAGTACCCGTGTTTATAGAATAATAGAGCAAGTGAAATATGAAATTTTTTTAAACAGGTTAAGAGGGATTGAAATTATTATTGTGATTAAGTGAGAAAAGAGATTTAAAAAAAATACAAATCTTTATTGAACACATGGGAAAGTCTGTGATCACATTTTCTCTATACTACGGGCATACATCAATTTGAAAACTTTTCTGTGGATAAAAAAGTAAATTTATGATGTTGCAGTAAACATCATTATCTATTCAAATATAATTTGGAGTATGAAAGTTTGTAAATTTTGAAAAAAGAATAGGAAACACCCGAAATCCTTCTTCTGAGTTGTCTGGAAGAGTCCGTTGTACCTAGTGCGTTCTGGGAGTGTCTGTATATTTTAAAAATATTTATTTTTTAACAAAATGGTAAATAATATGCTAGACTTGATATGTATGTTTTGAATTATCGGACAAAAAAGTGGGATTTTTAAAATAATTCTGAATCAACTAAATTATTAAATTTTCAAGTATTTATTTTTTGTATTCAATAATTTGCTAGACTGAATGCTCTAAATTTTAAATTAGGGGAAAAATAGCAGTTGAAAAATAAGGTTCATTTTTTATATTTTTGGAAGTTTTTATTTAAATAAAAAAATATTAAATTGTGTTAAATAAGACCTATTAACTCCCAGAAAATTGCACCAGAAATCCTAAATTCTTCTTTTCCTGAATAATCACTTCTGTAGCATTCTATTTTTTTATCTAAAGTGTCAAGTGAACTATATCAATTTTTTTTATATTTTATATTATGATAAACTAAATAAAAGTTTTAAATTAATAAAAATAATTTTAATCTCCTTAAAATATTTCTCAATCAGATTAAAATTAATATTATAAAATTGATTTTTTTTGTTTTTTTTTATTATGATTCTTGTTTTAATGATTTTATAAAATTTAAAAAGATTAAATTGTGTTTACTACTTAAATGATTCACGGATTTGCTCACAGAATGATTTCAGACTGAAAAAACTAAACTCCTGAAAAAGAAGAAACACAAACAAAATCCACATAAAAATATCCTCTTGCTGGGGTGTTTCCAATATTTAATATATTTATGCAATTATTGGAAGTGAAAATTGTAAATATCAGAAACATTTCAGGCACACTTTTTAAATAACAAAAATAAAAAATAAATTTATGAAATATTAAAAAAAATTATAAATTGATATAAAAGTTCAATGTTTAAAATGGAAAATTTTGTAAAATATAAACTATTATTATTTTCAGAATTATTTCTATTTTTGTTATTCGTCACAACATTCTCCTACCTTTAGGCATATCGCATTTCTTGAGCTGAAACGAGACCGGTAAAATCTGTAAAAAAAGAGAACGATATTAATTCAATATTCTTTGATTAGAAACAGTTACTACTACAGCAAGAAGAAGTGGAAATAAGAACTAATAATGTAAAATGGTTGAATTGCGTTGTCATGGAAATGAGAAAAAAAAAAATTTGCATTTTGATGGAAGTTCAACCATGGTTCAACCTTATTGAGTTCTGAGAATGTTATCAGTATTAATTTATATACCATTTCCTCCGATTTGAAAAATCGGAATGTTAATATCTCGAACAATACCAACTGTACTTTCCATTTTCATTTTTAAAACTGAAATTGTTAAATATTGTTCGAATGAAGGTTATGACGTTACAAAGTACTCAATAATAAAATAATTGTCATTTAGATTTAGACTTCGTTTCTCGAGTTGTTGATGTTGCATTGGTAACTTTAAAAAACGCGCGTGCTTTAAAGTTCGATTTAAACACGCTGAGGCGTGCCTTAAACAGGTAATATGGTTCACCAATAAAAAAAATACTTTTTCTACGACCGTGCGTTTTAACCCACTTTCCCGCACGCATTTTAGCTTTGAAAGTGTCACTTTCCCGCACCTATTGTTACAACAGGTGAATAAATAGCCCATCAAATAAAATCTACATCTTTTCTAGCTTTTTGTTGCATTTTTACTTTTTTGAAAATATACAATAATGAAGATATTTTGATATAACCCTGTACATTCTCTAAAGTAGTGTCTAAAACAACTATCAAACCACCCGGGTTTGATATAAGAAAAATATATCAAATAACATGATTTCATCTATACAAATGATTTAAAACCGTTGCCGTTACCGTGATCGTCATCTTTATGTGACCTGCAACCGATGCCATCCTCATCAACGTCATCTACTTTCAAGTTAACACCAAATAACTTCACTGGACCGGCAATTTTAAGTAATTTACCGAATGCAACAAATTGTGTTTCTAATATTAATATTTATAATAACAATTTATAATAATAATAGTTTTTGGTTAAAGTTTTGTATATGTATGTTGAAATAAAATAACTTTTGAAAAATGGGTTGGTATACTTTTTGTATATACGGTCGTAGAAAAAATAATGTTCCTAACTCATGCGGGAAAGTATCACTTTCTGCACTTGTTAGGAAAATAACTATATGTTTAAATAATTGCCTGGAAAATGTTTCGAGCCGTTGATCCTTTTCTATATACATACCGAATAAGACAACGTTATAAAATTTTGAAACATTTCAATAATTTGTTTAAAATAAGTAATATAAGTTATAATCAGTTATTTATTAATGAAAAAAATTATTATACCTAAACAAAGTATTGGCATTTCTTAAACTTTCATGACTTGATCTTGTTAAGAGTGTGTAAAGCAAGTGAGTTATTTTTACAATTATTTGAACATTTTTTTTGCAATAAAGAGGAATATTCCAGAGAATTTTGTGAATTAACAATTGTACTATAAACCATAACTTGATGAAAAATTAACTCTAAGAATTTTCATCCATCGCCAATGAATAAATGGATATAGAATTCTGGGAGTCTGGATACTTTTAAATTGGAAATTACCCCCCTTTAAGAAAATAGTTTTCAAATTTCTCAAATGTCAATGTTAAATATGGATAATTATTAAATATAACTATACATTACAAAACCGATATATAAATATATAATTTTACTCCTGAAGATGTAAATCTAATTTATGAGACCTGTCGAGTAATATAATGTTGTGCAATTTCTTATTTTACGATTTTATTTGATAAAAAATATTCTTTATACAACCACACTCATTTTCAATACCCCTTTTGACTTTATATCTATACTTGTGTCTACATCAAAACAAATTTTTAGTTGGAATTATCAAACAAATTAAAAGTTTTCAAAAAATTAAAGTCATCCATTAATACCTAATAAGTATCAAACACTAAAAATGTATATTTTTAAATAAAATAATCAAAAATTACCTGAATTACATTTAACATTATCTATTCACCACTTAAAACAACGTACAATATTCTTTGAGGTTTGCTACAAATACGTAAAGTAGTTATTTCTAGTTTTAACAAAAAACATCGGTAGTGTTTTTACTGCATTTTATTGGAGAAGAATTAGTCATGCCGTGTGAGGTATTTACTTACTCGATTGGTTACATTTTTTTTCATATACCTACGAATAAAATAATTTCAACTTTATACAGAGTCGGCTACGTTACATTTTTATTTAGGATTTAAATATACAGAGAGGGTTTTAAATATGAAACGGCTCACAGGATTTTAATGAATTTTAATTTGTGAAAGTTTTATTATGTGAAGGGTGTTATTTTCGTATTAACATTCTTCGCTAAAGTTTAATTTATTTTTAGTTGTTGCAGTTTTTGTAAAATCTTTTAGTACTAACATTAAAAATTTCTTAGAGCATTTCAATTATGATAGAGAAAAAATAAGATCAATAACATAACAAGAAATAGATTTAAAAAAAAGTGTATAGGGAGCAATACATACAGTATGGTACAAGTGAAATAAATTCGTTATTTTGTAAACTGTTTTTTGGGAAAATCCTGAAACCCGTCGATTTTTGTTTTTATATCGGTACTTCGCCGAATTACTTTTTTATTTTTAGCTTCATCAATCTGATCCACATAACGTCACCAATAAAATTTTTGAATAAAAAAGTGGGTTTTACAATAAAACTATGGAAAGTTCTTTTTAATATCAATTCTTCACTTTTCAAGTATCTCCAAATAAGAAGATCGAGAGGAGTTGAATCAGGGAACCTTGGTGGCTCTTCTACCTATATCTATAGTCAAATGCAATCTTATCATGCGGGTCATACGATTCCACAAAGACATAAGTACTCACCGTTTTTGTTTCCTCTATTGTGTTTAATCATAACTTCCAAATAAAATCCGTAACATGAATAAGACAGACATGCAATTTTGACGGGAGAAAAAAGGATACCTATGTATTTAGTTTTCAGCGATTCTAAAAAGTCTTTCACCAGCGAAGTTTTTATTTAAATGTCAGTTATGTCACTTTGACAATTCAAAGTGACGATATGAATAATAAGAAGCAATTTTCCGGTATTTTGCATCCTCAAACGAAAAAAAATGGTATTTAATCTGATAGATAATTTGGAAAATGAAGAAAAAATTGGAAATTCGTCAACCAGTGTGCAGGAAACATCAACCATCATTATTTTCTCCGGGTATATTTGTAATCTCACATTTTGGTAACCTCTGTGTCTTTAAACCCGCACTATCTTGTTGCATCCACACACTATTTGGGGGAAACAGCCGGTTTAATTTTGGAAGCAAAAAGCTCTGGAGAAATTCTAAATATTTAGGAACTGTTAAAGGTTTTTTCGAGTCAAAAAGTTTTTTATTTCATCTACAACAATGTCATTAACCTCTTGGCAATAACAATTATGTAGAACAACAATAAGATAATTTTGATAAGGTAACTATAAGTATGTTTAAATACACTACCCTGTAAAAAAATCGAAGAATAATGGATTTCATTGGGGATATCGATTCATTGTGATTTCAGTGTCATCTTCAGTCAAGGATAACGCTGTCAGAGCTCCCGGAAGAATGAGGCGCAAATACGACGAAACTGTTTTACAAGTGATATTATCTCTTCTAAGTAATTCAATTGCTGTCGGGGCACATAGTCCGAGAAGTAGTTGTTTCTTATTTTTGAACCAGGCGACGGCCTAATCTAACCAGATTTATTGTATTACATTTGTATACAGTAACCCGATTCCCACAACAAGGAACATACCGAAGATAAACAAATTAAATCTAGAATATATTTTTGTGTTGAGTGTTATTAAAAGCCAGCAGTTTCCAAATTGTTGCAGCTGATTATCTTGGACGTAGAGATGAGCGCATTTTTTCCATGGAAGTTTATCTTGATCAATTGCATTTATTAAAACACTTAAACACTTGTTATTATCTCTATTCACGCATAGTTGTCGGTATATTAAAGAAAATGAATAACTTGTCGGTTTATCAGTTGATTGTTTGAAAATATATACAGAGTATTCCAGAATAATTTTATGTCGCACTGCACACATATTGACGCATTCACTTTTTTATTGTAACAAATTATTAATAAATTGGTACAGTTTACATTTTAGGAATAACTCCTGAAAAATGGATAAATACATTCCATTAGAATAAATTTAGTGATGCCCATGATATTTCGGTTTGCAAGAGTCTCATTTTAAATATTTTTCTTGGGAAATTACTTATAATAATGAGGTGGCTTTGTCCCGAGCGGAATAAGGTGCGAGGTTTATGAATGTCTTCAAAACCATTGAGTATATACAATTTTTTTTTTATTGGTGAACCATTTTACCTATTTAAAGCACGCCTCAGCGTGTTTAAATCGAACTTTAAAAAACGCGCGTGTTTTAAAGTTACCGTGGCAACATCAACAACTCGAGGAACGAAGTCTAAATCTATGGTCTAAATCTCTAAATCATGTCTAAATTACAATTTTTTTATTATTGATCTGACAGGAGTAGTTTGAAACGTCAAAACTTTTATTCGAACAATATTTAACAATGTCAAATTTATAAATTAAAATGGAAAGTGCCGTTGGTATTGATTGAAATATTAATATTTCCATCTATGATTTCCATTCCTTGTTGTAGTAATAGACCAGTATTTATAATTTCAAAGTGCACCAATAAAAAAAATAGCGTAAAGTATTCGTGGATAACTGGTATTTAAAACACTCGCTGTATTTCGAAAAATCGCGCGTGTTTTGAAGACCTTAATATCCACTTATACTTCAATATACTATTCCACTACTAGCCAAATTTGAGACAAAAATTGAAAATAATTCACAAACGCACCACGAGAAGTGTTTACCCCGTCGTCTGACTGTCAGTTTTCGATATATTATGAACGTACTCGTTATGTCATCAGTCATTTGTGGTTGAGCACGAATTTTAAACTAATGGCATTTTTATTCAAATATCTTGATGGGTAATTTCAAGCAGCAAATACGTTAAAGACAATCTACTGGGCATACAAAATTATGTTGCAGAAGTTTTTGTTGAACTACTGTCCCAAAATTCTCAAAATATTTGAATTTGTCCATTATTGACCTAAGTTAATAATAGAAAAAATTATTAATCACTAATAGAGAAATTCAACTTTTCAATTGGCTAGAAGAAGCAATAATTGTCAACTTAGTATCGCTTTACTATCTAAGGATTGGTACAGGGTTACACAGGTGAACCTCGGATGGAAGGTACACAGCTTGTTCAATTGAAACCCATCTTTGGTCAGGTTAGCCTTGGAAACAATTGTAATCATTCAACTGACGTTTTCCAACATTAGTAGTGTATGCAAACGTCACACTGATCTGTTTATTTCGTTTATATTTGACAGCGATTTTAAGTATTGTGACTTTGAAATGGCGTTTGTTGTTAACAATCCGTCCAAATGTGATAATGCTCGGCCTCATGTTGCCAACGTAGTGAAAGAAAATCTGCAGCGAAAGAAATAGAGGATATTAGAGCATCCACCCTATAGTCCCGATTTATCGCCTTGCGATTTTTTCATCTTTGGGCCACTAAAAAAGGCGTTAAAAGGTAACCGTTTTCAGTCGGACGCAGAAGTACAAAACGCTGTGAAAGAATTCTTCCAGCAGCAGCCACAAGAATTCTATAAGCAGGGTATACATCGGTTGGTGAAACAGTGCTATATGTGCCTCAATTGTAGTGGTAGTTATTTGTAACTGTACTTGTCAATAAATTTTTCCTGGACCAAAGATGGGTTTCAATTGAACAAGCCTCGTATATACACATTTAGGTTAAGAAACAAAGGTCACGAGCTCTATCTAACCTAACTAAACTAACTATATCGATATGAGCTAGTAGTGAAAAAAATTAGTTTAAGTACTACCTTTGGCGAAATTCTTCTCGAAACATTATTATGGCTATAAATTTTTATTTTTACCCTGAAATATCCCTTGCAAACCTCTCTTGCCAATGATCCCCACCAGCCAAGAATATTGTTACTTATCTGACCTGAATATCTACTTTTGAATGTCCCCGCTCTATTCTTTGCACGTATCTTCTTTGCTTTAGGACAATATTTATTTTGTAAAAAAATATTTGCAAAAATATGGTGCCGCCTGAAATCTATTTACATACTATATAATTAAACTACCATAGTTACATTTAGTAAATATTAGTTTGGTCGAAAATTGATAATTAATTTGATGTGTTAACAAATTATTGAGCAAGAGTTTACTCTGTGACGCAGACAGCTTACAAGAACAAATAGCTGGGAAACAGTCCACGGGCAATTCCAAGGAAAGGGTGTTCAATAGCTAAAACAATATACCTAGTATGTAGATTATTAGGTTCCCAAGTAGGATATTCGAATTAAAAAAAAAATATTGCTTTTTCAACATATCTTCTTCATTTTCAGTTATAGAAAGTTTTTTACAAACGATTTTGTAGGGTTGTTGAAGAGCTTTTTTGATTATGTGAATTAAATTTTTTAGGATCCCTTCGTTTTTAAATGGGGTGAGTTTGAAGGGTTTTAAGGTCTTAAACGGTTATTTCTCGTTGTTTCCAGAAAATCTAATTTTAAATTTGGTGAGTTTAGAGGGCTCGAATAGTATACAGAAAATCTAAGCACAGGGAAATTTTAGTCATTAAAAAAGATGCAATTTTTTTGGTATTTTCGAAGATATTTTGAAGAAAAAAAAAACGAAATTGCAAAAACCTTTTTTTTCTAAACCATTTCACAAAAATAATTAATTTGATACACTTATATTGACCTATGATCGTAAATTGAAGGAAATATTATGCAAATTGACAACACTGTTGAAAAATTTCGCGAAGCAGCCCGAACGGAGTCGACATACGACGATGGGCATTTATATGGGTATGTCCACCCATCCCTCTCTCTTTTACTCTGTCAAGCTTTCGTATCTGTTCTCTTTATAATCTGTGCCACAATAATGTTTTTTTATTTTTTATTTCGACGTTCAGTAATTATTGATTGTCTGGTTGTCAAACTTTTTATGTCAAATAGGGACCAAAATTATTTCATTACTAGTTAATCTTGACAACCGGAACCGAAATAAAAAATTAAAAACATTATTGTGGTTTGATTCCTAAGAAAATAAGAGAAAAAAGAATAGGTAATTCCACAAAGAACAGAAGATACGCTACTACGCGGACGTTCTCGCTGCTTCTCTTTCCGAACTTTCGTCGACCGTCGAGCGTCTAACCGGGCAGCAGGTCCTATTATCCTCTTAAGATATTTGTATTACTTTTTTATTTTAAAAACTTTCTTATTTGGAAATCATTTCAATATGCCAATTTACTGATAGATATCTTACATTACCATTCAAGACTATTAATATTCACCAACATCAAGAGCTACTGGTGACTTCATGTAAATGTGCCAACAATCGACACTTCCATACAAATAACATATCGATAGCAACAATAATTTGCATTCATTATTTTTTTAATACAGTGTGTGGTTTAAAACGAAGTTAATTGCAAAGAAAGGGCTTTATTTTATCCTTAATTGATTCTACTGAGTTTTTTAAAATCGAAATTGAATAGTTATCTATTTTCGATTCACTGGACCTTTCGGTGATTCTAGTAGATCAGAATGCTTAATTTTTCATTTTTAAACATTTTTCAAGCAAAAATATTAGTATTGTGATTAGCCTGTGAAGTCTATTTAGTGCTCCTTCACGAAACGAAGTGAGGCAAGAAAAAATATAACATTACACTAAGTGGGGTGCTCATACTGGCTATTGACATATCTCCATATCTCCTTAAGCATTGATCCTAGCAAAAAAGTGTATGGAACCTTTTTCATGGAAAATTTTATGTAAATTAATTTATTATATGAACACTCTTTCGCTAGAGGCATTATTTTTCGAATTATCAACAAAAAACTGAAAAAAGGGACCTTTAGAGACCCCCCGCACCCTTACCTTCACCCCCACCCCTCAGTACTTTTAGTATGTTGCTAAGGACACCTTCCCTTACAAGTGTGCCAAAATTGGCTTCTACATGAATTATTTCCGCTATTTGGTATTTTTTGGTCTTCGTTGCCTGAACTACGAGACAGATACAGGCTTGTCTGGCAATTACTGGTGCTATCAGCTCTACACCGTCAGCAGCTATGGAAATCCTTCTGGACCTACCTCCTCTCCATATATATTTGGAAAGAGAGGCTAGATGGACAACATACAGAATTGCGCATATTTCTAAATGCACAAATCAGGTTTATACAAAACGAAGCAGAGTGCTAGTGGACTCTGAAAGATGAATGGGTCCTCCGTTAGGATGAACTATTAAGAGCAGACAGCTGTTGGTACACAGACGGCACAAAAATACCCTCAGGCTCTGGTGCAGGTGTATAAGGCCGCAGACCTTTGACAGAAATTTCAACCTCTCTAGGATCCTATGCAACCGTATTTCAGGCTGAAATTTACGCCATTGTTTCATGTGTGGAGAGATTGGAGCAAGTCAATCTCATACAGAGAACAATAAAAATTTTCTCGGACAGCCAAGCGGCTATAAATGCACTTAGCTCTCGCCGTGTAACGTCGAAATTGGTTTTAGACTGCCAAAAAAGACTCTCCTTGATAGGAGAACTCAATAAGGTATTGCTGGTCTGGATCCCTGAGCATTCTGGAATGGATGGAAACGAGAAGGCAGGTTCTCTTGCAAGGGAGGGTGCCGCACGTGTTTCTATCGGACCTAGCCTAGCCTAGTATTGACATCGCAATAAGTTTTGCCAAAAAAACACTAAATACCTGGACAGCAAGGAGAGCTTTAGACTTCTGGCATAATTCACCAGGATTGGTTCAATCAAAGGCTTTTATACAGGGGAATCAAGAAATGGTATTATTACGGATTACATTAGATTTGATGTGGTATCAGCAACCTTTTCAGATCTATACTGGACCTTAATTCTCCAGCCCGACTCTTTTTGAATAGTCGATCAGCCTCTAGACTGCACTTTTCAGTTATTTCTCTTGACGTTTTATTTTTTTATTTTTCACTTGAACATTACAAGAAACAAAGAAGCTGTTAACAAATTAACAAGTTTTTTACGATCGTTAATCTTATACAAACGTTTATTGTAAAAATTAACAAAATTTAATTTTGTTATTAACTTCAGTTTTTATAATTTTTATAACACGACCTTAGTTTTTGTAATTTGTTATCACTATAGTACTTCGAATACATTTTTAGTGTTGCTAATAAAAGTATCAATAGTTTTTGACTTATTTGTATGTTTTTTTAATAATATATTGCTTGCATTAAATTTTTATAATAGAAAGTCAAACATTAGGTTCCTTTGACACTATTATAAATATGTTTACTCAATAATATTAACGACTTTACATGCCAGATTATTAATTATGTACGGGGTTATTCATTATAAATTACCCACCCCCTATCATCGTTATTATTACTTTTAGAAAAAAAAGTCTCATATAAAAGTTGTTTGGTTACAGCTAAATTTTCTTAATATTCCTTCAAAAGTTCAGTAGCGTGCACATTTAAGGGGATACAAAAAATAATAGTTCTTTTTTAATGGGACACCCTGTATATTTTCACATTTTTGGAATGTTCTTTTTTTCTAATTTCAAAAATATATAATATGTTACCCCTACCTTGTACCGTTTTTGAGTTATGAAATGTTGTAAATCTTAGATTACTGTAAATATGAAAAAGATAATTTATTAAAGTAGGTAAGCTATGAAAATGACAACTAATATGTTTGATAATTGACATTTTTCATATAAAGTAATTAAAATGGTTCTCAGTAAGAAAGAAAAAGTTAAAATATATACCTATACAAAACAGAAAACAAAGATGTACCTATTTAAGAGAATTTATAAATAATAACTTATAAAAGATATTCGAAATGTCCACCATTATTATTAATGCATAATTGATAACACCTTCTTACATTATTTATAATAGCATTGCAGATGACTTCATTATTTTCATTTAGTTTGTTAATCTCAAGTTGGGTCCTTGCTTTAAGCTCTCTGTAAACCATTTTAATTACTTTATCTGAAAAATGTTAATTATCAAACATATTAGTTGCCATTTTCATAGCTTACTTTGATAAATTATTTTTTTCATATTTACAGTAGTTACTAAAACTAAGATTTTCAACATTTCATAACTCAAAAACGGTACCAGGAAGGCAAAAACGGTACAAGGTAGGGGTAATAACATATTATATATTTTTGAAATCAGAAAATAAAGTCCGTTCCAAAAATTTAAAAAAGAACCATTATTTTTTGATAGAATATCAAGAAAATTCAGCTGTAACCCAACAACTTTTATATGAGACTTTTTTTTTCTAAAAGTAATAATAACCATGATAGGGAGTCGGTAATTTATAATGAATAACCCTGTACCTACGTATACAATGCATCTATAAAAAATCTCGAAGCAGGTCAATTTTAATCCACTTTTTTTTAAGATTAATCAATTATACAGGGTGAATAATATTTTTCTTTCTAAGAATAGATATGCATGGAACCTTCGTATTTGTTTTCATTTTATTATGAAGTTTAATAGATAAAATAGAAGTGGGTATATTAATCACATGAATTCATCATTAGTTGATTTAATTTTATTGAATTATTAAAAATGATACAATTGCTCTAGTTTTATTGAGATGGGTGCACTGTCACCACCGCGAGTTTTAAAAAAATACCGCAGGAGATTAGTAAATAAGGTTTATAACAAAAAACCAACAAAACGCAGGAGTTTAAATATAGAAAGTGATGTGAGAAGTGAGAAAAAATTTCAAGCGTTCTTCCAACCTATAGAAGAAGTCAGAGTAAGGAATTTTTTTAAATTAAAATAATGAAAAATTTTGTTTATATTTGTGTAATTGAAAATACTATACCTACATAATTAAAAAAATCAGTTCATTAATGCAACCGTTGCTGTTAAATGGTCGGGACAAGATGA
>CAJUYG010000561.1:23168-45157 GCA_910591675.1 Galerucella calmariensis | reverse complement strand
CCTTGGGGCCTACTCAACACCCCTTGCGAAAATCTGACGCGCTCGAGTTAATTTTTTTTTTCGGATTTTTGACTACTTTATAATGCCTACCCCCACCACGCAAACCGGCAGATTAGTATACCGTTGTTATCAGAGGCATAATATGTGGTATGAATATCTGACGCGCTCGAGAATGCCTAAGTAACTGTTTTTTTTTAAACATTTTTGAAGAACCGTACACGCCATACGCACCGATAAAATGGTTTTTACCATACGAGCTTTTCTTTTCGAAATTACTTTATCTTTCGATTTTGATAGGTCTCGACGGCACTCGAGAATGTCGCCATTTAGCGACCTCGCCTCCCTAACTATTATCATGCCCGAATATTTCCATATTATTCAAGTTGAATAGACCTTTTTTTAAACAATTTCTGAAATAACAAGTTCTACCTAACTAGTTTCAACCATTTCTTGACTTTCTCCAAAGCCAGCAAATCCTTCAGTTCCAAATAATTCGTGACTGTCAATAAACCGACTAATCTCTGGATTTTCAAACATAACATGATTTTCCATAAATTCCTCGCCTTCCTCTTGATTTTCAGCACAATCTTCTATTTGTTGTTGATGTCCCATCATCTGTTGATCTTCTTCACAGATGCTCATACTATTTCTTAACGCTTTAATTTCATTAACAAGCTCATGTACAGTTATCTCACTTTTACAATCGACCGTTTCTATACCAACGCTACCATGTTTTTGTCTAATGTGATATTTTAATGGGTATGGAGAAACGTTTGTATAAGAACACGAAGGGCACTGCAACACTTTCGGACTGTGAGTAAAAACGTGTTTACGATAGTTACTTCTGTCTTTACATTGATAAGAGCAAAATTCACAGTTAAAGATCGATAACGCTGTATCTTCATGTTTTAACATGTGTCTATTAAAGTTATACTCTGAAGAAATCACCATATCACAAATAGTACAAGAAAATGATCGTGGTTTTTCGATGGAAGTACCTTGCTCGTGGTTCTTCCTTACATGACGTCGTAAGCAAGCCTTATCGGTGCTTCTGTATGTACAAAAATCGCACAAAAACCACATGGCTCTTGTATGCATGGTGTTAATGTGTTTGTTGAGCGCATACCCTCGATTTGTTATGTGGGGACAGTGAGGACATTTGTGTACGTGTTTGGAAGTTACTTTGCCTGTCTTGCATTTTCTTTTATGTTCTTCATATAGAGACACTGATGTAGTTAAGTACATGCAACTGCAATTGAATATTTTGGTAATATGATTATTGGGGATCGTTCCTTCATTATCCAGATTGGATTCACTATCGATAAGATCTGTTGTGTAGGATTTCCTAAAAAAATTCATTTAACATTTTTTTCAAGTAATAAAAAGTATACTCACATTTTATCATCAGAGCTAGTCATTTCTTGATCCTCAATTGTATCATTACTATTGGAATTGTGATTATGAATATCAGGAATTTTTTCTGTATCTTCTTCAATAGGCATAATGAGCTTACTCCTTGGTATTCTTACTATCAACCTTGCTTTCCTCTCAATGGGATGAACAAAAAGTTTATTTTTTGACTTTTCAATTTTTTTATGGTCTTTAATACTATTTATTTCATTGATATTTACTATACTATCACTTTTAGGCTCATTGGAAACAACTTCATTTGATTTATTTTCAAGATCAGTGGAAGAAACATTGTTAAATGGAATGAATAGAAATGGTTTGTTTTGAGTATTTTGGACATATTCCGAGCCATTAATTCTTTCAGAACTTGATAAAGGTGCCAAATTACCTGCATCAGGCACAACAGTATTCACAGGAAGGACCTGAAATGCAATGCAAATTTTTACAGCCCATTCTTTGGAGGAGTTATACTCACAAACCATAAGCTTTACTAGTTTCTGTCTAAATGTTTGTTATAATTTATTATTCCACTTACAATACCTACTAATATTTCATAATCATTCAAAATTATTGTTACTCTTCTAATTAAATGAATAGTATATAAAATCTCACATACCTGTTGGGAATTATGAACTGGTATGTTTTTTGGAGCCTGAACTCCTTGTATTAACTGTAATGGTGGTGGAGGTCTTGGATGTTGTAAAGCTGTTGCCAATTTACTTTTTTCAATCTGATACTTCAATTCTGCTTGCCGCTTGTGCGAATTGTTAATTCCAATTAGATCTCGTACAACAGAACCAAGGTTTATTGGATTTTGATCAGAGAGACTGTACTTTTGTATAAATGTGTGTATTATATTCTCAGTATTAATGCACCTAGCTTTGAAATTATGTACTTGAATTAAGCTTTGTATGCATGAGAAGCAGACAATAGGGTTGGGAGACACATATATATCCTAAAAATACCTTAATAAAAAAGGTGGCACTTTTATGTTTAAGATAAAAACAAAATTTAAAACCTTCTCAAAAATATTATTCGAAAAGTTATTGCAGTCCTTTCAAAGTAATGATTAAATCTTACCAATTCTGGGACACAGCACATTAACATGTCCCGTAAGTTTCCTGTAGCATCGTCAACGTACCCAAAACTTTGGGTTGTTTGTTCGACAATTTTCAAACAAGCTCTACATATAAACTTATTTTCGTAACATAGTTCCTCCATGGTGGATAAACAATAAAATAAAACTAAAGTAAGATAAATATATAGATATTATTTAAAATTATCAATCAGTTTTTTGTTTTCTTATTATTTAACCTAAATCTATGTAATAAGATTGACGTTGACGGATTGACCATAGATATTTCTCTATGGCAATTATGGCATTGACTTTAGAAATTGACACTTGACAGTGACGTTTTAGTTTTCTTCTTCTTTTCTACAATGATCCTTGTCTAAGCATGAAGTGATTTTAGGCCAACACAATCGTTCAAACCTTGGCTAGTGCATAAGGGCTGCAGTGCTGCAGAGCTCCCTAAAAATCTTATAATTTACTTAAAGGCATTCGCATCATCATATTGATAAAAAAACTGCGACCGCCACACAGCCAGCCACAATTTAAATAACAAACAAACAAATAATGAAAACACATTTTTGTATGACTTGTAATCAAATTTCAAGGGTACAAAAGGCACAACGCTAGACGATGTAAAACGAATGAATGATTTTATTCGGGGAAATTTTTGGCATCATCTTCGTCTGTTGAAGTTTGATCATCCAAATTGAGCATATCCGTTTGTGTTTCATTCTCATTTTGATTGGTCTCTCTTAAAACTGTCATCATTTGCGGTGAATACTGTTCAACCTTAAACATAATATGAATTAATTCCCTTGGATGTAACAGTCTAGATTATAGCAGATATATGGAAATGAGTGCTAGGTTGTGGGGTGCACTCTTTCGGGAGTTAGTTCGAGTGTAAGTTTTTTCGGAATAGAAGGAGTTTACACGTTTTATCGTCATCCAAACAACGATCTATGAACACTCGAAGACATGTGAGATCCCAGCAGCAACAGATAAAACGTCGATACAAGAGAAGCAGCACACTCTTACGACCTTTGTGGAACTTCAGTTTTTTTATACTACCTACCTATCTTTTTGGGGTATTAAAATAAAATAAGACATTTACCTTATCTAAGAGAGATTCTGGATATCCGGGTGAATAATATCGAACTATTTCTTCAGGGAAGCAAGAGTTGATAACAGTAATATATTCAAAAAGTGTTGTACCAGGCTTAGCATCCAGCATTTGAACTTTTTTCAATCCACCTGTTGTAACGAATAACCGCCTAGCTTTAGAATCTTGCGGTAGTAGCTTAAATCATTAATTTTTTATATTTAACAAAGAATCGATACGTTAACTATCCGAGATTTTAATATTTAAACTACATAATGAAGATGTGGCATGGATATGGAATTTTATAGTCAGTTTTCCATGCTCTTATTGGCACTGGGCGGTATGTGTGTCATCTATAACTGATTCATTAGAGAAGCGCAGTTCCTACAAATGGTTATAAACATCAATGTGTAGTCGTCTTTCATATGTCTGCCACTAGTCATATGTCATATGTCTGTCACTTGTCGTGTGTCATCTGTCACGCAAAACGTCACTTAATCCGGCGCCAATGAAACCAGAAGATGATTTATCGAAACGTTTAGCGCAAATGAAATTAAAAATGTTGAATGACGTTAAAAAAATGATGGTGAATTATACCGCAGGCTCTTGCCTAACTAACCAATTAAATTTGATAGGAAACTAAGCCAGTTCGCAGGGCTTTGTTACTTTAATGATCCTGAGAAAAAAATTAATATTAGCAAAACGAGAAAAAAAGAAAAAGCCATTGTCAAAGACTACTCAAATTTGGACCACCCACACAACATCGCCGCCATTGCTGGCTGCAGATTTTGCAAAATTTGGCTTTGTATTTTTTTAATTCAATTAATAATTCTAACTCTGGACCTACAACTTTGTAAGTAGTTTCTAGGTTTTTCTTTGAGCCATTTTTGTTATAAAAATATTTTTTTCCAATGCCATACAACAATCCGACCCTGTATTTTATAAAATATATATAATTCTATTTAAAACGGTTTTCTATTTACACAAAATAAGATAAAAAAGTTCTTAAACATTGAATGGAAAACAAAATTATGTTTACCATAAAACTGATATTATTATAAATCCATAAAAGCCCGACACCATTGATGAAGTCAACAAGAAACAGATTTAAGGAATGAAAACCGATTTTCATTTAATGTCTTTTTTATTGTTGGGTTATTTCTAATAAACTAATATAAATATTTTGTATTCATTATACTCATGAGGTCACTAATCTATCTATATGCTTGATACGATTAATGAGGTATTAAATTTGAAATTAGAAAACTAGGACAACAATCAACAGAAAATGATTCATGATAAATCAATAAAAATTTCACTTCATTGAATTGAACGTAAAATATAAACACATGTTCGAAATTATATTACAAATATTCATTTTGTAAACAAAATTGATGATAATAGCAAAAAACCAGAGAGGACGAATATACGAATTAACAAACAAATTACTGCAAGCGCCAAAGGTATAGACTGTCCCAACAAAATTACTATTGGATTACGATAATCCCTTGCCGATCAGTGTCGTACCTATTGGGCGGAGTAGAAATCAATGAGACCTCTGGCGGAAAAAATTGTAACTGTCGCAACGAGTAGAATAATTCGTTTTGCATTGTTTTTGTATTATATGCAAGTCAACGTAATTACCGTAAATTCGTACTTTATTTGTTTAATTTTGTGTCAGTGACAAGTTTAAAACTGTGTTTTTCTATTTAACTCAACTGTCATCAATTCTGAGGTAATATATTCTTATATAATCAGAGATATTATGGAAGAGGTTATGTTATTCTATTTTTTGTTTTCATTGCAGATCAAAGAGAAAATAAGTCGGTATTAAAAATTTAAAATATTACTCAATACAAACCTACCTTCCCTGCAACTTTTGTAGATATAATTATATCAAAAATAAAATAAAAACACGAAATTAGGCCTAAAACTAAACAGTTAATTGAACGCTTGTTGTACTTTTTAGAAATATCAACCATACCTATTACTACAAAAATAAAAATATTAGGAGTCAAAATTTAGTTTAACAACACAAAATACTAAAGCACAATCAAAGAAAAAGCAAAAGTTTCACAAAACACACACTGAAAATAACTAAAACAGCAAAATAAAATGACTTAAATATCAAAGTGCTTATACGGCAGCTGATTTGTTTTACTCCTTGCTAAGATGACATTGACATTTCAGAGCGCCATCTATCGAATTCTACTTTTCCCAATACCACGAAAATTATTCAGACAATGCCAAAAGCCAACAAAATTGGAGAGCAGCTAATGATACGCCTCTGTACAGAGCATATAAATGTCTTGCAAGAGCTGTAGTGGGAGGTAATATTGAAAATGAGTTTGTGCGCAAGGGGGCGGACTCGCCATCACGTTTGTCGCTTGCAGTATCTACTTTAAATATTCAGGAACAACAATTGACAGCACTGGTAAACAGGAAAGGGATAGTATATAAACAACAGAAGAAGCCATAAGAACTTACCACATTCCGAAACCTGGTTTTATCGATAAGAAGGGAATGTCAAAATGAACAAACATGACAGTATTCGAAACATGGAGTAATGGAGAGTATAATACGAGCTATAAAAATAAGATATGTAACAGAATATAACAAAGCAAGACGGAATAAAGAATGTCGACATAAGATAATTGTTAAAGAATAGTATTTTGAAAATTTTTTGACAGTTCCTAGAACTAATCAAATTTCCTCATTTTTGATCATATGAACAATTTCACCCAATCATGTCAACATTACACTGAAAACAGACCTTGGGGCTGTTTTCACACGTTGCTATGGATGCATATTGATTTATTTCGACTTTGAAGTTTCAAATATTTAATATTTCGAAATGTCACATTTAACTTTTCTAATTGTTCCTTTGTTAATTGCACCTTTAGATAAATTGTTTAAGATCTGTTCTTTTTCTATAATAAGCAAAAAATTTTCTATCCGAATAACCCTCGGACATTGATAAATGCTCAAAAATTTTATGACAACTTTCTCAAGCTTGTTGCTTATAGGCAACAGACCTCCGCCTACGGCGTCGGTCTGTTTCCAAGCAACAAGCTTTCGACATCTGTCATAAAATTTTTTCGAACAATTATCAATGCCCTTGGGTTATTACTACTGAAAACAGCCCGGTGGTAAAACAATAACCAATGCGTTCAGAACACGTGGTACTTAATAGTGAGGTTATGCTGAATTATAATGATGGATCGTGGTTAAGTTTAGTTGGTTTTGCTTAAATTAAGAAAAATGTCATCTGATGATGAATTGATGGATTGTACCCCTCCAGAAATAGGTATTATAATATTTATCAATGTGTTATATTTTAAATATAAAAAATATTCATCTAAAATAGATTAACGATCACATTATTCATCTAGAGGGCGGGAAGGGGAGGGCGGTAGGTCAGGGCGGGAAGTAAAGGTGTGTAGCATGACACTTTCCAACCTTCAATGACGTTATTAATGACAGCATTACATATGGTTTTGAATAAATATTATTTCAAATGAATCCAAAAATTCATAAGAATTTCTTGAATGTATAGAGCTCCACTTTCTTTTCAATTTGTCAAGTATGTGTTTTTAAAAGAAGGTTGGACATAGAATACAGTCAGAGTGCATCAAAACATTTAGATAGACCCTTTCAACGTGTCGGTACTGACTTGAAATAGACTTTGGATTGTGTGATATATCTTTTGCGTGCGTCATTCAAGGTAGTCAGTCATTTATGCATTAAAGAGTGATTATTACTATTAGTCAATAAAAACGTCTAAGTGATAATTATACTTTAGAAATCAGATGACATTGGTAGTAAAGGATACGTATATACGTATACAGAGTTCGGCAAAAGTCCGCGACCGGACAAATATCGCAGAAAATATAAATTTTTCGGTAAATCTTTTTATACCACAAATTTTACTCCAACTTTAACTATAATTTGAAAATATTTTGAAACATACAGGGTGTTCCAATAGAGTGTGGCGTATCAAAGTTATATTTTTTCTTATCGGAACACCCTATATTTTATTGCATTTTCTGATTGCCCCTAAAAAATATGATACTCCTTCATAATGGTTCCCTATACCTAAATACAGAGGGTTCCGAGTTATGCTGGCTTTTTTAAAAATGTGAACAGCATAGGAATGTATTCCACGATTGCGTACTAAATATCTCTTTATAGGGTGTTCAGAATTTTCAGTTACATTATTAGATCATTCAATGTGCAGTATCAGGCTTATTTTAAATGGAACACCCTGTATTTTAATAATCTATCATATTCAAAAAAATGTCTTCTTTCGAATGGTATAAGGGTGTCCTATATCTAGGTATTATACTTTTCGTGCAATTTACAATTTTCTTAAATTTTATTCTAAATCGATTTTTAAACGTGCAATTCTCTCTAGATTTCAAACTAATGATCTTGGCTATAAAAAACTAAATAGATCACGTTTCAAGCCTCCAGAAAATATAGGGTTCTGCTATCCTATACCGAGTGGTTAAAATGATATAGCCACCCTCACAGAAAAATCACTATCCACTTAGAGACATTTTATGAAATAACAAAAAAACTGCCGAATTCTTTTTTTTTGTCTTGCAGCTCATTTGATGGCAAAAAACAAGTGTTTGGGGTTGACAGTTGAGTTAATAAAAAAAACCCTTTACCGATTATAACAGCAAGCTACAGTCGAGTGTAACGTCAACCAACATGTTAAATGAGCAAATTCCCTCCTCCTTCGACTAACCTAGATGCTGAAGATCTTCTTAAACCGTGTTCATTAAACAGTCTTCCATCAATCATATTTTTAGATCTAAAACTAATATATTCTGCCATAGTGAGACCAATCATCAGTTATGGAGCCATTGCGTGCAGTAGTAGAACTAGCGTATTGAAGACGAGAGAAAACCTCTCCAAAATTCAAAGACTAGCCTGTATATGCATTACAGGAGCAATGAGAACATGCCCAAACGGAAGCCATGGAAGTCTTTCTCAACCTCACCGCTCTACATATGGTGGTGGAAAGTGTTGCAGAAAGAACAAGATACAGACTAAGTAGAGAGGGAATCTTTAAAAAAAACACCTCCTCACTTCTTGGAAATCAGACAACCTGGGACATGCCACAAGACGGTATGATGAAAAAGTATAACTTTTCAAAGAAATTCGTAACAAAATTAAGCAACAAGAAGGAATAGGAACCAAATACCATTACCAGACTTGGAAAGAATGCCATTCGATGGTACACAGACGGCTCAAAGGCAATAGAAAGAGCTGGGAGAGGAGTGTTCGGGCCAGGAACCAAACACTCGGAAAGCTTGGGAAAAACCCCAAGTATCATTCAAGCGGAAATCCACGCCATAAAAAAGTGCGCCCAGTTCAATATTGATAAAGGATACAGAAGACAAAGGATTATCATAATGTCGGATAGTCAAGCACTGAGCTCTTGTGTAATTAGTTCCAAAATGGTGTGGGCATGCCTAGACAAACTTAATGAACTAGGCGAGAACAATATGGTCACCTTACTATGGATTCCAGGACACACTGGAATAGAAGGAAATGAAATAGCAGATGAACTAGCAAAGAGGGGGACTGAAATACCTTTCTGGGTGCCTGAACCCTTTTGCGGAATCAGCCCCAATGTAATATTGGAAGAAATAGGTAAAGCTGGGGAAAAGAGAAGATCTGACCATTGGAAAGATCTAGTAGGGCTTATACAATCAAATACTCTACTGTGTGACTACAACCTGTTGAGATCAAATGAATGTATCAGTCAAAGTAAAACTGCGCTAAGAGTTTTAAAAGGGGAAGAAGAATGCAGATTTTGTGGCAAGGAAGAAGAAACCTCCATCCACATACTTTCCAACCTTTCCAACTGCACAACACTTCAGAATCCTCGAGCACAGCACCTGGGAGATTACTGAATAGAAGAGGAACATTTACCCAAGTTGAAGCCTGCAGACATCCTAAAATTCCTCCGGGAAATAGGACTAAAAGGAGCTACTAGTTTCTTAGACTCTTCTCAGAAACTGAGTAGAAGTAAGGGGGCACAATAGATCTTTTAGGTCTCAGTGAATGTCACCCCAAAATACGTACAATATATTCACGATACAAAGTAACAAAGGGACATCCCTTTTTTATAATAGTGAAGCTTCTTGGTATGTGAGTTTTGCCGTCTCTAAGGAATACCTCTAGAATTGGCCATGAACTTAGCATTTGGGTCTAGACTTAACTCTTTAGATCGTTTCAGGGTGTAACCAATACTTTGTCGTTTGAGAAACATTGAGAAATGATACACATTCAAAAAATCCTTAAATATTAAAGCGCATATTTATCAAAATAATTTTCAATTGAGCACGTCATGCAAATAAATTTAATAATAACATGAAAACAACATGATTCAAAAATGTTTATTTACGCACATTTATGTAAACTAAGTAAGTAAGTAAGTATTGTTCGAAAATTTGTTGGTTCTTTCAAAATACTAAGAACACACATTATTCGCAGAAAGAATCTCTATTTTTATGTTTCAACCTTGAACTATTTGACCAATTTAAATGTTTTTTTCTGTCTTGTTTGCCACATACTGAGATAAAAAAAATCCTTGGAAATGTACAAATATGGTAATTTTCAACAAATGCGTAAAAACTGAACAACTACAAATTATTACTCTACGTAGAATCTCTAGAAGTTGGAAAATAAAAGATCACAGAACATACCCAATGGGTGCATTGTATTTGCTAACATAATTAATTTAAAAAAACGTACTATTATATATTATAATAAATAGTTATTTGTTTAAATAGGCAGAGAAATAACTGATTTACTGCCGCGGCTAGCCGTGTGAAACATATCATTTTTTTCTGATTGTTTGTACAGGGTGTTCAAAAAAATCAATTTAAAATGAAAACTTTTTATAGCGGATATAATAATGATTTACAAACTCTTAGCGGATCCAAATGGGAACAGTGCTTCCAAAGAGTGTTATTCCCGTTATTAAGTATAACCACCGAATAGATATTGAATATTGATTGATTGATTCATTCAATATCTATTCGGTGGTATAACTCACAATTTTTAATATTTTTGTCCACGACCACCTAATAATAAGTCGATATTTCACCTCCTAACAAAAGGTGTATGGTACCCATATATCTACTAGAGTGAATTATGGTTCATAATACACTGGAGTGTATTATGGTTCATAATTCACGACTAGAGATGGGGGTACAATATGAAATAAACTTGTAAATCTGTGTATTTTGTTCAGGAAATATGTTTCTGAAATATATCGTATCGATAAAATATCGAAATCTTTAGTATTGATACTTTTCATAACGACATTTTCTAGTATTAAGTATTTCAAAACAATATATTTATAACGGTACGTTGTATTGATACTTTGCACGGTATCGCCCATCTCTATATATGTCAAATTATTTAATTTTGACGTTAGTAATACCAAATTGTTACGAACTTGCTATATTACCACAACGATGAATTCATTGAATTCAGATAGTGGAAATGAACGTTCTTGTACACCAACTGAAATAAAAAAAAGCGGCGAAATTAACGACTATAGGACTGCTGCCAGAAAAATCGAAAGATAACTATATGTTCACATATTATAACTTCATGAACTGGAGGTTAGTTGACTTTTATTTAATAAAGAAATCAAGGGTCGTGGACAAAATATAGTATTCTACTCGCAATTTATGGCCAATATTCACTCGGGTGACTTGCGCCCCTCGCCTGCGGCTCGGGACGCAAACGTCACCCAGCGTGAATAATGGCTATCATAAATTGCTCGTTTAATAATATACTATTTTTAATCGTATGTTAACTGTAAACATAGGAATATCTACCGACAGATAATAATTTATAATGTTAAATATCGACAATAATAGCAAATAATAGTGTGCTCATAGTGATGTAGGTGAAGTACGTGTGACGTGGAAGTGATTGTTTGATTCCTGCTTAAATCACATCATCATTTCAGTTGCTATATATGTACCTTTTCTGAATAGTTTGGTTGAAAATCAGAGCAAGATTTAAAAAGAAAAGAAGAAAAATTGATTTTTTCAATGCATTTACACATTAAAAATCATTTTTTTCCACTACTACCTGAGAAGTTGACCTAGGTCAATAATGGACAAATTCAAATTTTTGGAGAATTCGGGGATAGTATATACACTCAGGTGCAGAAAAAACGGGCCACCTATTTTTTTTTCAAAATCGGCTTAATTTGGTTATTATTTTGGTTTTTAAATTATATTTTGTATTCTTTATCAACAAAGGACTTCCTTCTAAATACAAAAAGTTGGAATACATGTGTATTTTCTCGTTTTTCAAAAAAAAAATAACATTTTGGAAAATTCAAATTCAAAAGTTCCATATTTCTTTCATGCAATTCGAAAGGAGCTTATATGTTTTCAATTGTTGGGCGGTTGTCAGGCAATTTTTTGTTAATGTTAATATTGTCAATATCAACGTTGACAATTTTAAAGTCTTGATTATGGTTTTAAGTGCTGAAGATTGTGCTAAAGCAGTAGCTCTTGTGGAAGATGGTCGAAGGCAAAGATATGTGGCTCGATTACTCAATGTTAGTCGTTCTACCATTCAAAGGGTGTTACAACGTTTTGGGGATACTGGAAGAAACACAAGAAGGCCTGGTAGTGGTAGAATACGGGTAACTACCGCTCAAGATGACAGATTTATTTTAATTCTCTAAGGGATCGTCATTTGACTTCAGTACAGACAAGAAATCGACTTCTGGAGGTTCGTGGTAAAAATGTAAGTAAATGGACAGTTCGCCGAAGATTACATGGGGTTGGGTTAAAAGCTTTTAGGCTAGCAACTGGGCCTAAGTTACTTCCACGTCACCGGGTAGCGAGATTGCAATTTGCTTGTGAACATAGCAATTGGAATCTTATGCAATGGAGTAATATACTCTTTACCGATGAGTCCTGGTTCTCGCTACATTCACCAGACGGACGAAAACGAGTGTAGAGACGAAATGGGGAACGATTCCAAGAATGTGCTTTTAGCCCTAGGCTGAGTCATAACGGAGGTTCCGTAATGTTATGGGCAGGCATATCAAGTGAAGCCTCTACGGAATTAGTGTTTATCAATGGGGGCTCACTGACTGCACAACGGTATATTGAGGAAGTTTTGGCATATCAGGTGGTTCCATTCGCTCCATTTATTGGCGATAACTTTATCCTGATGCAGGACAACGCTAGACCTCATTCAGCGAGAATCGTCAGTGAATACTTGACAGAAGTTGGCATTGAAAAAATGAGCTGGCCAGCATGTTCTCCGGACGCAAATCCTATAGAACATGTGTGGGACATGTTAGGCAGACGTGTTAGAAGTCGTGCTTTAGCACCAACCACAATAAATGAGCTTCGTGTAGCTCTTCAAGAAGAATGGGATAATATTCCTATGAATGCAGTTCGTGAGCTCATTAGTGGGATGCGACGCCGAATGCAAGCAATAATTAGGGCTAGAGGAGGAAATACCAAATACTAATGTCTATTTTATGTGTCAAATTTTGTTTTATGTACCTCTAAAGTTTGCTGTTGTTAACATAAATTTTACTAAGTATACATGTATTTTTCCTTTATTTATGTCATTGTTTATTAAGTTTAGTTTAAGTAACATATTATTGTCTTTTTATACCAGGAGGAAGTCCTTTGTTGGTAAAATATGAAAAGTGTGAACGAAAAGCCAAAATAATAAACAAATATAACCGATTTTGAGAAAAAAATAGGGGGCCTGTTTTTTTTGCACCTGAGTGTATATATATAGGCCGGCACTCCTGTTGTCGGAGTATAGGCCGCTCAATTTGAGCTCTTTCGATCCTTTTTGTACGGTGGGTCAGTCCGTGTATCTTCTGCTTACTACAGCATGCGGTGTGAGTTCGCCATCTTTGAAATCATCTTCCATTCCTTCCTATCCTCTGTCACGGATTCCCATTTTCTTTAGGTCATCAATCACTTGATCTTCCCATCTGAGTTTGGGACGTCCCCTGGGGGGATAGTAGTTCAACAAAAACTTGTGCAACATAATTTTGTATACCCAGGAGATTGTCTTTAAAATATATGTGATTGAAATTTCCTATCAAGATGAAATTATTTGAATAAAAATGCCATTAGTTTAAAATTCGCGCTCAACCAAAAATGACTGATGACATAACGAGTAAGTTCATAATATATATCGAAAACTGACAGTGTACTTGTCAGTCAGACGACGGAGTAAACGCTTCTCGTGGTGTGTTTGTGAATTATATTTAATTTTTGTCTTAAATTTGGCTAGTAGTAGTGGAAAAAATTGTATATAGGTACACCATGGTGCTGAAGACATTTATGAACCTCGCACCTTATTCCGCTCGGGACAAAGCCACTTGCGAAATAATCTTGGTGCTCGGTCAAAAATAATAGTCTTCACCACCTTGGTGTATAATAATATACTATTACCGCGTAGGATCGATAAATGTCACTATAACTGACGTTTAATGTCAATCGGAGAAATCATTTTATTGGGCTTGTTATCATCACATTTCTATATGTATTCAAATATATACACATAGATTCAAAAGTTTTGCATCACCCTAAATCTCCGAAAAAAAAATGTGTTCATTATAAATGGATCAGAGATTAATCAAATAATTAGTTTCAATAAAAAAAACGTGTATATTTGTCAAAAAATTTTATTATCCAATAATAAACTTGCTTTAAACATAAAAAGTATTTTTGGAAATTAAATAAATTAAATACAAGTTGATTCTTTTTAAAGAAAAGGTTAAGTGAGAACCTGCATGAGAACTTTTAATAAAGAGTATTTCCACCTCTAGAATGTATGCAAGCTTGAAGTCGCCTGCCCATGCTGTTTACCAAATTATTGATATTCTGTTGAGGAATATTTCGTCATTCTTCTTGGGCCGCATGACCAAGCTCTTGTACACTCCTGGGTAGATTTCTGCGTGCTGCCACTGCCCTGGCAAGCATGTCCCAAGCATGTTCTATGGGATTCATGTCAGGAGATAGGGCAGGCCATTTCAAACGATTGATCCCTTCAGTTTCAAGATACTCATTTACAGCTCTGGTCCGATGAGGTCGGGCGTTATCGTCCATAAAAACGAAGGAATTGCCAACAGCTGCGCGCCATAGTCTCACGTGATGATGTAGAATCTCTCTGAGATAACTATCACCAGTCATCGTTTCCTCCACATGAATTAATTCTGTGCGATCATTTAACATTATACCAGCCCAAAACATAGCACTTCCTCCTCTGAAGGGCGGCACGGGGCGAGCATGGGCAAGCTGAGCAACTCTCGTTGGATCCCGCCACACACGTATTCGATGACTATCTTGTACCAAACAAATTCTTGTCTTGTCGGAAAAAAACACCGAATTCCAAAATTCTTCAGGCAAGGCCGCGTGTTCTTGAGCCCCCTGTAGTCGGCGAACTCTGTGCTCAGGTTGTAGTCTGGGCACTCTTATTGGTCGGCGACACCTCAAACCTGTCGCAAGTATTCGTCTTCGTAATGTCGAGATCGATACTTGAACTCCCAACACATGTCTCATATCTCTTTGGAGTGCTGGTATTGTCATGGTCGCGTTTCTTCGGACAGTTAAGTGGATATAGCGGTTCTGCCGCTGATTAATAACACGCCTTCTACCGCTTCTAGGTCTATCACGAAGAGAATTGGTCTGGAGATACCGGTTCCATACACGAGACACATCACTTTGCCAAACGCCAACTCTGTTTGCCACGAACCTTTGAGAATGACCTTCTTCAACTAAAGCCACTATTCTTGCACGGTCAATCTCACTTATGACTTGACGATTCATGTTTGCACTTAAAATCGTAAAAATCAAATGCCTTGAGTGTTAAAATGATCGCACTAAAAATGTTATCTTACAAAAAAAACTGTAAACATCTGTATATTGCAAAAAATATGGAACATATTGAAATGGTAAACATTGATAAACAAGCCAACAAAAAATTGTTAGCGCAAAAAAATTCCTTCGCATCCGAAGAAGGTGATGCAAAACTTTTGAATCTATGTTTTTAAAGAAGTGTGATCTAATTCAAATAGTAGGTGTAAATTTTATCAAGTTAAAACGTATAAATTTTAAGAGTAAACATGTTACTAAAAATAATAATTTTATGTGCTTTATAGATAATGCAAATTCAATATTTTTCATGTTTACGTAATCAACGCACTGCAATTCTGTTTTAAAAGCTAAAAGCAACAAACAAGTTACTGACACGTTTGGTAGATTTATATTAATTCCTCAAAAATAATGTCAAATTAATCGGAAAAACTAAAACACGTAGTCATTGACTTTTTCCTTTGAGCATCATAATGTATGGTCATTTTAGACTATTCCAATTTATTGAATATCTAATATTTAGTTCAAGATTTGATTAAGGTGAGTTTTTGACTGAGATCTCGGTTCACTTCAGTTAAAGTGATCTGAGATATTGTATTATTGTATCTATAATTATTTCTCATTCATTTAATCAACTTATAATTTGTAACAAATGAAAATTAGGTTATGTGTGTTTATATGTAAACAATTTCTCCATTCCCTCCACATTATTTCCGACTCAAGTCCAACTGATACCCCCTTACATCACATTCAGCATCGGTGAAAGGGGAGGAAAAATCTCAGCTCACTTCGAAGTGAGTAAAAAAAAAGAACGCGCACATTACCGATGTGAGCTGAGATCTGTCAAAAAGAACACACCTATAGTCAAAAGCGCTCTTATTTGGCGGGTTCAAAGGTCACCAGCCATATGTATCAAATCATAAAACACAGAGGTTACCAAAATGTGAGATTACAAATATACCCGGAGAAAATAATGATGGTTGGATGTTCCCTGCACACTGGATGACGAATTTCCACTTTTTCATTCATTCTCGAAAGAATCAATCAGGTTAAATACCATTTTTCTTGCTTGAGGATGCAAAATACTGGAAATTTGCTTCTTATTCTTATTATAAGAATTGTCAAAGTGACATAACTGACATTTAAATAAAAACTTCGCTGGTGAAAGACTTTTTAGAATCGCTGGAAACTAAATACCTACATGTCCTTTTTTCTCCCTTCAAAATTGCATAAGTCTGTCTTATTCATCTTACGGATTTCATTTGGAAGTTATGATTAAACCTCGGTTTAAACGCAATAAAAGAAAAAAAAGACTTCATAAAAACATTAAATACTTATCTTGTAAACTACAAATTTTTTGATATGTAAAGGTTATGCGTTTTTCACGTGAAATACAAAATAAAATAAAATTAGCTTCAAATGCCAGTGGCGTAAAATATGAGAAGAGAAAGGTCTTCCAAATGTACACCACTGAATTAAGAACTGTTAGATATTTTTCCATCAAAATATGCCCTTTTACATTTAAAAACAACCTACCAAATGTCAAATCAATTTATCCATCCGTTCTAAAGTTATCAAATTAAAACATTTAAATTTTTATAACTTTATTTCGAAAAATAATTAGGCTGGACGTTGTAAGTGTTATTTGAAAACACCCTGTATAAGTGGAACAAATTGTAAAAAAATTATTAATTTTGTTTTAGTAAATATTTGAAAAAATTTTGGGGATTTGTGTAAGCGAAATGAAAGCGAATTAAATAACTTTTTAAACATTTTATTTCAATTGTTTGCCCAACAGTAACTCCATATTATTTAAAACTTTAAATCGGCACAATAATAATTATATATCAGTCGTTGCGCCAATTATAAAATATCAATCAAATATTGGCAAATACTTTAACTAACAACATACTTTTGTTAATACAAATTTTTATTCTTCATTCGTGTATATTCATCAAGCAAAAAAGAGGTATAAGGTGTACAAAAACTACACAATTATTTTATAAATACATATAAAATGTTCACTATTTTTATCCGACGTCACCTAACGAACTACACTTTTTTATTTTTACAATGATTACAGTGAAAAAAGTCCCTTAAAAAATTTAAGGATCACATGGTGAAGAAGAAAAAAAAATTACATACTTTTTTTTCTGATTTTTATTCAGACTCCCCGTCCTGTTTGATCACGTTGTAGTTGGATTTCTTAGTCTTAAGCATCCTGAGGAATGAACCAAGAGCGAAAATCGACCTGCGATGTTTTTGAAAAATCTCCGAATACAATGTTTCTCTGAGAAGTTTTCTATCCAATTCTCTAGTGGTGGATAACTGAGGGTTTACACTTTGAAGATTCTTACAATCCATTTTGAATAAACACCCTGTATTTTATCACAGTAAAACGATTTTTGCAAGCATCAAGGGTGGTGTTTTTGCGATTTAAGGCAAGAAGCTAAAAGGCATATTCTCGATACGTACATATATTATTTAAATATAATATTTTCGAAAGCACTGAAAAACAAACAGTCTATATCGCTACAGCACTTCACAACGACTACTTATATTATGTCCATTAATCAAAGCGCATTAAACCAAATTGCAAATAATAAAGCTTGTTTATTTATTAATAACTTATTAACTTGTTTATAAAAACCATTACGTAGGCTTAACTCGTTTCTATCAAGTCATAAAGATGATTGTAGTACTGACCGAAAAATTCGTCGTAAATATCATCAGCATCTATTTTTTTAAGGATCTGATCCGCTTGATTCGGCACTAATTGTTGAGATACATTGCTTCCGTGCAAGTTGTTTAGAATCCTTTCAAAATCCCGTATTTCTACGGTTTCATAGATTTGTCGAAGTTGTTTACTACACACCTGAGAATTTTTATAATCTGTTACGTTGAGATTCAAAGGTTGTCTTCTCACTTTATTAATTTTAACGCATTCCTTAGACTTATTTTTTTCGGAAGGGTCTTCCTGTTCGTCTGCGTCAGCATCCAATGTTATCTTAATGGTTTTGTTGATGTAACACTTGTTTGTTGGATTCAAAAGTTTTATACTGCTGCCACTAACACACAAACTGTTTATGTACAACTTTTCGTCCCCACCGCCGTATTTTCGCATATTTCACCGAAATATTGGTTCACCTTTTACGATTCTTGTGGAAGCAGCTTCCACCGTTTGTTATTCATCTTGTCGATTATTGTTCTGATACATCGTTTACTGTGTCTCTGTTAAAAGGTTACCTTGCTAACTAATCAATATCGTGGTTATTTCCTTATTTCTCTTTCTGCTCATATGTACGCACAGGGACGGACTCCAAACTTTCGGCGGTTATATTGATCTGCTACCATAATATTATTTGTTTCGAACTTTATTATTATGCTTTATTTATCATAGATAATGTTAACAATAAAAATACATATTCAATAAACAGATGATCAAAAAATAATTAGATAAAACGGAAAACAATGCAAAAAGTAAATTGTGAATAAAATATAAGTATATAAATATATAAGATGTAAAAATAAATAAACAGAAATAGAAATGTACAATAAGTAATATAAATAAAAAAGTATAAACAAATAAACAAACAAACTGTACCATAAATAAACAGAAATATGTATAAAGTGACCCCAAAACAATTTAAAGTATAATACCAGTAAATATGAATTAAAACATGCACAAAATAAAATATAAAAAGCATTAAAAGTAATGTATACAAGCAATTACACATAAAATTAAGATAGAAAATATAAAATATTATAAGAAATGCATATTATTAGAAATAAATATGTTAAGCACTCTTCTTATATTAGTCATTAGTAATTAGATTTAAAAGATATTTAACATTAATAATGTTGTAAAAATGATTGATTTAATCAACCATTATACAGGTTGTCCCGTAAATAAGTACCGTAAATTAGAGGCATGATAGATCGTTAAGAAATATTAAATATACCCAAATGAAACTGTTCTCTCTCTAACCTTCTTAGTTTGTGAGATACAGGCTGTTTAAAGGTGTAGAAGAAATACAAATTTTATTTTATATCTTCTCGGGGATGAAGTACAAATTTAAATTTTTTTGTAGGTTATTGTCTCTTCGACACTACCCATTAATGGGCTCATTTATGTGATTATACGACTCGGCCTACGGCCTCGTCGTGCAAACTTCACATGCGTGCGTTAATAATGTCCATATCCCACTAATTACGTAAATAACTATCATTTGATTCAAAGTCCGGATCAGCTCTAACAAATATCTCTTTTTTTGCCAGTGAGGTGTATGTGCATCTGAATCTGATGGAACTAATATTGCCTGCTTCATCAATGTCAAATTCTAATAAGACAGTGGCCAGTGGCTAATAGACAAGCCCTATTAGCCTTGAACAGACAACGTGTTATATCGGGGCTAGTACTAGAGTGCCTCCAAGATTTAGCTAACATCTCGGCAGATAACAATATTATTCTGAGGTGGGTTAAAGGGCACGACAAGGGTAAAGGAAATCACATTGCCGATTCTTTAGCGAGGAAAGCGGCTGGACTAAAAATTTTAGTACCCAGTGACACCTACTGCCTAATGACTTCGAGAATTGCGGAACTAGCCAAACGTTACACCCATGCTCAATCCCTGAAAAGATGGGATGGAATCAAAGGATGCAGTCTTGCCAGGATCACCCTGGGCGACCCTGGGAAGCTGGCGCCGAAGAAATATTTGGCGATAACCAGGAAAAACCTACGTTTAACAGTAGGATTTCTGACTGACCAATGTCAACTAAGGAAATACCTCCATACTATGGGACTAGTGGACACACCTCTATGCAGGATGTGTGAACAGGAAGATGAAACTGTCAGGCATGTCTGATGCGAGTGTCCGGAATTATCGTCAATAAGAGAGTGTGTGTTCGGTGAGTCTTGGCCTACACCTGCCGATATAAAGGAGATGTCTCCTAGTGACCTGTCCACCTTCCTGGGAAGGACAGGATGGACGATGACCTAGGAGGACAACTCTCGGGAGAATGTACAATGGGTCACATGTGGCCCAAGTGCTGTGAGCCTCACCTACTCTACAGATACAAAAGCCAGTGGAGTGGTACGAGGATTTCGTAAACTTTTATTGTACCATATTGTTGAATCACCCTGTATTGATAGCTAAAGACATTTGTCTGCTATTTTTTAATAAATTTTCTACATAAGAAAGGTATTCTTTGTTAACCTCGATAGAACACTCCATTTTCAATATTTTTAACTTTTTATTGCAGTAGGTAAGACACTTTTTATGTTGTAATGTTTTTAAACAATAAATTTGTAGTAGTCGTCTTCAAGTAGGTACTACAAATTTATTTAAGAAAAAACTACTTAAAAAATTTTCTTACTTTAATAAAAAGTAAAAAATCTTGAAAATGGAGTGTTCTATCGATCGAGTTCAACAAAGAGTACCTTTTATGTAGAAAATTTAATAAAGAATTCATACAGAAGTCATTAGGTCTAAATACAAGGTGGTTCAATAAAAGTTTACGAACCACGCCACTGGTTTATTAGAATTTGACATAATTAATACTGTAGATGTGTCTTGAAGAGACAATAACCTAAAAAAAAATTTAAGTTTGTATTTCTATCCCCCGAGAGTATATGAAATAAAATGTGTGTTTCTTCTGAACTTTTTTAACATCCTGTATCTCACAAACTAAGGTTAGAGAAAAGTTGCGTTTGGGTATTTTTAATATTTTTTAACGATCTAACATGGCTCTAAATATTAAAATATTTACGGGACACCCTCTAAAGCACAATGCACTATAATAATTTCAATGTACAAAGGTTATTAAATAAAGAGGGGTCAACACTGAAACGACAGCTACAAACATCTGCTCGTTGCACGTACGCCCGGCTAAATTTTTCTCTCATTTTACAGCACGTTAATAATGGCAGAAGGAAGATTTTGTCGGCAAATGTTTTTTTGTTTATTGCTGTAACTAAATTCACGAATAAACTAGACTTTCATTAATACATTCCTGCTTGTGTACGTCTCTGGACATTCTGTAAAATCTAAAAATACTTTTGCAAAATATTTTGAAGATGTATCTGTTTTACGATGAAGCCAAATGTAAGAAAAAAAGTTAATTCGATTTATATTTATTTTTATTACGAGGCAATAAAATGTCGGGTGCGATTTTACAAATTTTCATTTGACCTTTGGTACATATTGAGAATGCTAATAAAATTCCACAAATAATGCATATTTCAGGTAAACATGGATTTATTGTTATTGCGTGTATTTTTTATACCTTATGTAGAGATTTCATGAAATTTTTTTTGTAATTTTTGATAGGTTCGGAAATAATCGCGGAAAATGCCAAATTGGGGCAGTTTTCCGCTTTTACTGCTAATGTGCCGGAAATTTAGACCAGGACAATTCGATATTCGTAATCTCCGACCCAAAATCTGTAACTTTTATTCGTTTTTTGGTAATTCACGATACGTTCAGAGATAATCGCGGAAAATGTC
>CAJUYG010000561.1:0-23158 GCA_910591675.1 Galerucella calmariensis | reverse complement strand
TAACTTTTATTCAAAACTTTTCTGGTAACTTTTGATACGTTCGGAGAAAGGCAGATTTAACCTATCCAGTATCCAGTCTCACTGGCACGCCAGCTCTGGACCAAGTCCAGTCCAGTTTGTCGTTAATGTGTGCTTGTGACCAGGTGCGTTACTAAACTGAATGTGGGGCAAAGCCGGCTGTTTAATAGAAATTGTGTCAAGACAATTTTCGCGCTATCACTACAGAAGCTTTCTGATATGTTGGAGGACGAAATATTAAAGAAAAAACGAATATGGATGAGAAAATGGATCAGCGATAGTACTATAACGGAAGGTTCGTCTTTGCTACAACAACTGAGAGGAGAAGATCCCTCTGAGTACAGGTTGGCGTTACGTCTTACGTCACATAATTTTGACGAGTAACTATGTCCCTGTTAGAAAGCTAGATTCAGCATCAAGACACTGTGATGAGAGAGGCATTACCGGCAAAAATAAAATTAGAAGTATAGTTTGGCAAGTTTATCTGGAGCTACGCGGCGTCGGTAAGAGGCGAGGAAAAAAGTGGCGTATATCTCTGTCAAACGTACAAATGGCGTACGGTACCTATTTTACCAAGTAAAACTGAAATTACAAGGGAAACTTACAATAGAAACGCCACTGGATAAATCAATATCAGTCAATTGACGAAGTGAGAGGGAAGAACATACGCACGCGCTTGCCAATAAGAAGTCAGCTGGTCGATAAAAATCACCAATTATGTAATCGGAGGGTGTGGTCATTATGGTTTTCGTACAACGTTGCCAGAGCTTTAAGAAGCCCATAACAAATTTGGAAAAGTGTTCTCTTTTTATATTCATGAATTGGAAAATAATGTTAATAGAATAAATCCAAGGAAACAAGCACATTATAAAATTAACGTTCAATCATATTTCTAATATTGTTAATAATAAAAAGACCCATTTATAGTTATTATCACTACATAATCAGTACTTGAACTTTTTCATAGTTAAACGTGGCAATGTCGAATATTTTCGACTGCATTCCTTTCACGGTTTCAGATAAACTTGCCAAAGTATAGAGGAAAGTCACCAAATATGGAATAGTATTCTAATATGGAATGCCTTCATTTCTCTAAGACGATAAGTATGAACCGCAACACTCGACCATCTTCTGTTTCATTCGGTCTACTAACTATCGCATCGCACCCACATTAAGTCAGTTGCGCGAATGCTTCACGTGTGGCAGGCGTGTTTTGTTTTGTTGTCGTGCAGAAAATTTTAAAGGTAAGTAATAAACGAGTATTACCAGCTGTTATGTTTGTTTACGTAAGTGTTATACTATTTAGTATATCGGTATTATATTTATTTCACCATTTTGTGATCTTTTGTCATTAAAATATTGTGACTTTAAAACATATTTAGAAGAGTTTGAACTAGTATAAAATCCAAATATGGACAGTCGTCGGTGTCTAATTATGGAATATTAAATTAAATGCTTGGTGTGTGGGCCTGGGCACATTATGATTGTGCTGGTCCAGAGTTTGATACTTGGATCTGTGACTTTTGCAAGTAATTATGTAACTTCTTTCATTTATCACAATATATTATATTTATTTAATTGATCTAAAAGATATTAATGTCCATTTTTGTTATTGGTATGTTGATTTATACTTATATTCCATATATGGATACCTATTCCATATTTGGTTACTCATTTGTGATTTTGTTTTTTGTCTTTTAAAAATAATTTGATAACTAATATATTTGATTAAAGGCCGTTAATTACTACATATAAATGTATGACTGATTAAAAAACATTAAACTGATTTAATTTATATGAAGTTTTTTTTCACATCCCAAAAACAAAATGGTATTCCATATTTGGTGACTTTCCTCTAACATTGTCATACCTAGCTACTGGAATGTCTTATCGAAGCCTGAGTTATATGTACCGTGTTTCCAAACCCTCTATATCACAATTCATACCCGAAGTATGTCGCAGATTCCATAAACATTCGAGTTCTCGGTAAAGTTGAGCCAACTTGAACGTTTCTATTTCGTTTAATTTTCGGGTCATTTTACCGCTGTCACTGTTCACTCTACAGAATGTGCCAGCACTGCCAACGACTGGCACAACGTGCTTAGACGTTTCCGCAATACTGGCTCGGGTGTTAGGGTGGACGCGGGTGAGGTGCTGGCAGCAAAAATAGACAAGCTCTCTATTTGAGACAGCACTCGCCAAAATTTACGGCAGATCTGATGGCCAAAGATAGGAAAGCTGTCAAAGCTGTAGTGAGGCATTGTAAGCTCAATAGGCATTTAACGCTGATGGGATTAACAAACGAAGATATGTTTTGTCACCTAGAAGAAGAAACGGCAGAACACATTCTATGTTAGTGCGATAGTCTGGCAAATGTGCGGTTTTTTGCGTTAGCCATTGGCAGAGAGCTATATGAAAGGTTCAGTCTCCACGCTAATAGACTTTTTAAAAAGAGTCAGGATGTGGAATGTAATCTAGCTAGAGTTTAGAGAAAAGGTCGCAGTGAAATGGGCCAAAAGCCACCTCACAAAATCTATCTATCTCCGACCCAAAATACGTTGAAAAAGTCACCTTGTCCGGTTTGGCGAAACATTTCGAGTTCAGCTGCTCGTTGTCTAGATTCTAAGTTAGTAAAAATAATAATCGTTTGGCAATAAGTTAATTTTGTTTCTTTTGGTATTTGTTATTAAATTGTTTATTTTTTCATGTCTACATTATAATTTTGTTTTGAATTATTCTCGAACCATTCTCTTCACACCTACATCCGTTTTTAATAAACCCATAAAGATATTGTGTCAAAAGCGAGAATATTCGACAAAATATTTCTCTTTGAACTAAACTCATTATTACACGGTAGGTTACTTTATTTATCAGTTTATTGTTTATTCCTTCTGTTAATTAAATTTGTTGAAAGACTCTCGAATGTAGAAACGAATGTAATGAAAACATTGATCAATTCCCAAAAGTACGGATTAATGATTGTTTACTTGAAATTATGAATGAATAGATGCATAAATAATTCGATTTTTATTTACCTCCACAGTTGGCAGACAGACAATGAACAAATTTGTTAACATTTTTCATTATTTATCCTAGCAGGAAATTGCCAATTATTTTCAAACGCGACGTAGTTGAATAAATGAATACTCGAATAAAAGCAATTGGAATTATATAATTTATCGAACATTATACAGAGTGTACTAGAATATAGAGTTCTTATCCGTCAGTCAAATCGAAAGTTTATTATAAACTATCTCGGTTAAAAAAAAGACGTAAGACACATTGTTGCTACGAAAGATACGTTTGCATCCTCCGCATCTGTATATGTAGAGTGGGGAGAGTGAGTGTAGGCTCACGGCACTTAGGCGACCCATTGTACATCCTCCCGAGCAGTTGTCCTCCTAGGTCATCGTCCATCCTGTCCTTCCCAGGAGGGTGGACAGGTCACTATTATAGGAGACTTCTCCTTTATATCGGACCAAGACTCACCGAACACACACTCTCTTATTGACGATAACTCCGGACACTCGCATAAGACATGCCTGACACTCCTGACAGATTCATCTTCCTGTTCAGACATCCTGCATAGAGGTGTATCCACTAGCCCCATAGTATGAAGGGGTTTCCTTAGTTGACAGTGGCCAGTAAGAAATCCTACTGTTAAACGTAGATTTTTCCTGGTCATCGCCAAATATTTCTTCGTCGCCAGCTTCCCAGGGTGATCCTGGCAAGACTGCATCCCTTGATTCCATCCCATCTCTTAAAGGATTGAGCATGGGTGTAACGTTTGGCTAGTTCCGCAATTGTCGAAGTCGTTAGGCCGTAGGTGTAACTGGGACCTAAAATTTTTAGTCCAGCCGCTTCCCTTGGTAAAGAATAGGCAATGCGATTTCCTTTACTCCTGTTATACCCTTTAACCCACCTCAGGATAATATTGTTATCTGCCGAGACGTTAGCTAAATCTTGGTGGAACTCTGGTACTAGCCCCGATATAACAAGTTGTCTGTTCAAGGCTAATAGGGCTTGTCTACTGTCAGTGCAGATTGTTAAGTTTTTGCTAGCGACTCCTTTTCTGGTTAGTTCTTTTGTGGCAATTGAGATACTAGCCAGTTCTGTTTGAACCACGCTGGTATTTTTTCCCATTCCCCACTTAAACCTTATAGGCTTAGTGCTCTGGCGTAAACTCCACATCCTGAGCCTTCTTTCATTTTTGAGCCATCTGTATATATGCGTATTGTATTTGCAGCATCTGACTCTGTGTTCTGTTTTATCTGTATTTTGTAGGGTTTATTAAACACAAACCTGGGTTCAATTGCATCATTGGCTCCCTGCACGTCTGCATCCTATTTTGAATGTTGTAATTTCTCCCGATCGATAGGTCGCGCTTGCGCGTAATCTAAACCTCAACCAATCAAATTTTTCAAATCAAAGATTAGAGTTAACATTTGTAATACATTTAAACGGTTCATTATTGTGATATTTTGATAGTTTCAAACAAAAACGGGAAGTTAAACGCTTATACTATTCACAAGTTTACATACCAAAATGAGGTCTGTTCTCACAAGCATCACAGACAGTCTTTGACAATCCGGATTCGGCGCAAAGACTGTCTGTGATGCTTGTAAGAACAGTGGGAGCACGAAGCTCGATTACTCGACGAATTTTGGCAAGTCGATCAAAATGTTACCCACGAAATTCGATTTTCCCTCTCGACTCGATTGAAATCACTCGACGACTCCTAAGCTGTCGAGTTGGTCGAACCACTGTACCTATACCTAACAAATACTGTGATCGAACTATTGAATTTATGAGGTTATGTTTGTTGTTTATTATTGGTGTGTGTGGTTTTTTCAAATAAATTGACTTAAGTATTAGAAATTCAATCTAACGTTTTCACTAAACACAAATAGCCCTTCGCCAACCAAGTCCAACTAAACACCTGACAAGCATAACAATAAATAATAAAAGTCACTTCTCTAAAAAAATACAACTATGGAGTTAGCTGACCAACGATTTTTTGATACAATGGGAATACGAACTCGATCGAGTTTCGTGCGCCAAATGCATCAACTCGATCGAATAAAGTCTCGATTATTCGATGGATGTATGATCGAGCTCCCACTACAGACCTATATGAATGATCGATATGTCGATAATACAGAGGTGGACTTAACATTCTATTTTTTTAATGCGCATGCCTCGGACGGTTTCCGACTGTTCTACAAACAAACCTAATATAAAAATGATCACTCACCTTACTGTACTGCCCTAAAACATACTTTAAGATCTGGGACGGTGCGCTATACAACAACGGTTCCAAAGCGTCGACCAACAAACATTTTTGAAGGCACAATTTCAAGGTGCTTTTACACTTGTACTTCAAATCCTCCGATGATCTATCGCTTTCATAAAGCGCTATAAGCCTGGGGAATATATTTGCTGCTGCAACAGCTTGCGAATGCTCGGCACTATGTTTGCCGATTTGACCTATTGTCCACGTGGTAGCAGCTAACAGTGAATCATCGGTAGAGGTTTCAAGAATCTCCGCTAACAGTATAATAACTTTGCAGCCTAATACGGACATTGCCAAATGTTCCGAATGCGCTAAAACAATTTAGACACATTTAAAGACAACATCTGTTTAAAGAATGTCTGAATAATGTACCTGATATAAATCCCAAGGCTATTATGGTAGGCATCTTTGCCCCGCCACTGTCATTTTGATATAAGACTTCCATTAAGGCACCAATTCCTCCAGTATTAACAACCAATTGGGTTAATTCTAAGGATTGCTTAACGATGTCTCGTACTAAACACGCAGCGTTTCGGCGAACTCCTGGACAAGGATGTGCCAAATGAAGCAAGACAGTGGGAAATATTTCTGCTTCAACTACAGCTTCGGCTATGTCTAAACTATGTTTGGCACATGAACCTTTAATTACATAAATATTATAATGTATAAATATTAATTTCACTAACTGTATGCTCCATTCTAAATGAAAATTTTAAACTTGTTGCACAAAATCTATTGTAAACCTTTTAAAATATTTCGTATTATTCTGAAAGGCTGTTAGTTTCTTCTATAGGTACACCAGAAATAGACTATAACTTATTTAATTTATATTGAATTCGAAATACTCTTAGTATACTGGTTGTCCCACTTACTATTCAGGTGATTCAATTTCAAAGATAAAAAGATTAATATAAACATACTTACTTAAAGCAGCAAGAATTTGTTTTTTGAGTTTTTCGTCTGTATTACTTAAATTTTTGACTAAGTAAGGAATTGCCCCTGCATCTACTACGCTCTGAGCCAATTCAATGCCGTGCTTGGCGATATCTGCCAAAGCACTCGTTGTTATTTGTTTCAACGAAATTTCGGGTTCTTGTAGACACAATAATAATAGAGGCACCGCACCGGAATCCACGCAAGTTTGAGCTAACGTTTTTGAATGTCTAGCAATATAGCCAATTCCCCAAGCTGCTGCTTCCTTAACCTAAATCTCAACCATGATTTGAATATAAATATGTTAATAAAAAAGGAAATTAGAATCTATTCAAGCCTGCTGAAATATTTTAGTGGAGAAAGTCCTATTTGACTTGTTGCTATTGAAGCAATATGCCCTCTGGTGGCTCTAATGTAAACTAGTTTCTGCCACATTGTTTTCTAACCAAAAGTGAAGTGTGGTAGAAAGTACTTCATCTGTCCTCCGCCGATAGCGCTACAATCTTAATTTGAAATTCCAATATGGAATTGGACCATCGATATTATTTATATTGTGACGTACGTCAACGTCGTCAACTCTTCTTTTTTATTAAAATCCGGATCATAACCTTACACTCAAACACATTTTCAAAATCAAGTCGCTTAACCCTATACCAAAGCTTTGACAGCCACAAAGCAAAATAATCCTTTTATCATTCCCAGTTACTCTACGCAGTGAAGGGCACGGACTTGACTCCGGACGTGTTTAAGACACACCTTTCATGAAGCACCTAATTGGACAGCCGTTTGAAAAGACGCGAGTCCACGAATAAAGAGAAGAAGAAGAAGAAGAAAATCAAGTCTACTTCAAAATTTCAAGCAGAGTAAAGTAGATAGAATTTTTGGGAAAGGATGAAGTAATAACCCCAAAAATATATATACTCACACTGCATTCAAAATCTTCTAAACATCCTATTAAAGCCTGCAAACCACCGGAATTTATAACTTGATATGCGCAATTGAGATTGTGTTTACAAATTGATCTAATAACAAACAGTCCCGCTTTTTTCTGATATTTCTAAAATATAAAAAGAGTCTTGTAGTTTTCAATTAGTAAAATGTTTGCCGTATAAATATTATACATTTCCATTAAATATCGATGTAAGTAGAATCGGAATAAAGCCTTGATTAATAATTTGTTCTGCTAAGGCAGCATCATGATGAACAAGTCTTCCTAAAGCTATAGCAGCACACTGTTGGATTTGAACGCATGGATCACTCAAAAGTGGTTTAAGAAGCTCTAAAATGGAAATGCCATTATGAAGATAACCTATTTGATACTTCCAAGGACATACCTAATACACCTCCTTTTGTCAAAAGTTCTATATTTTGTTGTCTTACAGCTAAATCTGAAACGGCTTGCACAAATCCCAATCTGGAACGCTGATATTGATCAAATATTATAACAAGATTCCGACTTGACATATTTCTAAAATTTTTTTCATAATATAATCGTTTTTAACTGTTTGACATTTACTTATCAATAAATATTCCTTTGTCGACCAATGAAAATACTTTATTAAAGGTATTTAATTACATATACCTACAAATTCTTATTTAATCAACTTGTTTTAGATTTATTATAATATTTTCACCATAAATAGTTCTGATAGCAAGTAAAATACGACTCTGGATAGTTGGAATATTTTCAAGTTGAGCTGCTCAGCTCTTATAGTAAGAGTCAACTCAAAAATGAAAAAGAAGATTTATTTTGGTCGCAAATATCTCTTATCTATGGTCTAAAAGTCTAAACCATAGAGTAATATAATTGGTATAAACCAAAACAGGTGGTGAACAGGTGGATACTAGGGACTAAACTAGACTCTAAACTATACTAAAAATTGATAATATTATTTCTAAAATATAAAATATATTTTTCTAATAATTGTATTTGCCAGACTAGAATTTTTTGGTAAATTATAATGGAAGAAAATGTTTGTAAAATAGAAAACACTGAAATGGAAAACACTTCTGTTTATTGGAATAAAATTGAAGTTAAGAAAGAAGTAGGTGAAGAAGTGCATACCCTAACTGTTGGAGATTATTCAGTTAATAGTTTGAATAGTGCAAGTATTATAAAACAAGAGCTAAAAACGGAGTTAAGTACTGCTATAAAAGTCGAAGAATATACATCTTTGGATGAAAAGGAAAGTAACATTTATGATAACATTAATCTACATAAAGTTGGAAGCAAATTGAAACATTCAAAGTGTAAAAGTAGAAGACGAGATAAATTACAAAGTAAGTAAAATTTAATTACTACGATATGTTTATGACCATTTTTGTGACATTGTAAATGGCTTTATTCAACTAATTGGTCAAAAAGATTTTCATATATTAAACACATTCAAGGAAAATATTGATAATTCTTAGCACAGATCATAAACTGATCCGACTTCTCACAACCTGTGGGCTACCTGGATAAATGTTATAGTATCAATACATTTGCTTTAGTTCATTAACAAATCTCAAATTGAATATCTCCAATATAATCTTTATTTACAGGGACAATTATGAAAGGTCAGGATCTTTTCACTAGGATTATTGTCTGTACTGTTTGTGGGAATACATATACGAAGAAAGATGAATATTTTTTTCACTTTTCAACACAACATTTTATAAAGCAAAAGAAATTGAAAAAAAGAGATATTAAAAACTCCACATCTAAAACTGATGCTGATAATGAAATTGAAATAGTGGAAGGTAGACTGGAATTAAAATTACAGGAAAACAAAAATTGTGTTCAGTTAAATATTATTGATAATATCCAGCCAAGTTCCAAAATAATTTACAACTCAAATGATACAAGGCAATTAAGTTGTGAGATCTGTTCAAAATCATTCTCACAAAAATGTCATCTAACTGGTGAATTAGACAATTGTTTGTGTCGTCACACTGGTGAAGAACCATTCAAGTGTGACGTTTGTTCAAAAACGTTTTTCCAAAAAAGCGATTTAAACATACACATGCCTTGTCACACTGTAGAGAAACCATTCAATTGTGTGGTTTGTTTAAAATCATTTTCTCAACAAAATCTTTTAAAAAGACATAGTAGGAGTCACACCGGTGAAAAACCGTTTAACTGTGCTATGTGTTTGAAGGCATTTTCACATAAAAGTGATTTAAATGCACATTTAAGGCGGCACACTGGTGAAAAACCATTTAAGTGTGACATTTGCTTTAAAGCATTTCTACAAATTGGTGATTTAAATAAACATTTGCTTTGTCACAAAAAGAAAAAACGGTTTAGTTGTGACGTTTGCTCAAAATCATTTTCACAGGAACGCTATTTGCAGAAACATGCTGCTAAGCTACACACTGAACAAAAACCATTTAAGTGCGATTTTTGCTTGAAATATTTTTCTTGGCGAAGACAGTTTGAAACACATTTGTGTGACGCAATAAAAAAATTATTATAATAACAATTTAAATAATATTCCTTTCAGTAAATATGTACATTTGCCTAATCACCATGGAAAAAAATCATTTAAATGTGACATTTCAATTAAACTTTGTTCATTTAAAAATCTGTTGGGTAAACATTTATATTTCAACACAGTCACAAACAGTTTAAATGAGACACAATACTATTGAGATTTTCGTTGGTTTTTTGCTGAACAACCATGAAATTTTACAGTTTTTATTGTTGGCAAATATGTCAGTTCAGCCAAGAAAGGCGCTAAGTTGGTTGGCAGACGCTCCCAATAGGTTAAGCACATGTACATTAATGTATGGTTAAATTTTCAATAAAAGGCATAAAACTTTAGTTATATTTTATCTATTCACCCAAAAATGTATGTATGTAAACTGGGGCAAAGAATACTTTTGTGTGTCTTATTTCAATTAATGGGGTGACATAAAGGGAGAACTCAAGATCTATTGTGCCCCTCTCTTCAACTCAGTTCTTGAGGAAAGTCTCGGGCATTCATAGTTACTTTACACCTATTTCCCAATGGAATTTTAGAATATCCAGAAGCTTCAGTTTAGATAACTGCCTTCTATCCAGTAGTCTCCTAGGTGCTGTGCCTAGGATTCTGTATTGCTATACAATCCACTAGTATGTTAATGGAGATTTCTTATATATTATTCCTCAATGGTTTCTTCTTCCATTCCACAGAACCTATATTCAACTTGGTCTTCTAGTTTTAACCTTTTAAAGTGCCTATTTAGAAAACGATGCTGGTCTGGTCTAGTTAATTCAGTTTTCCTCTTAACATTTTAAACCTTGTAACAAAAGAACTCGGTGCATTGATGGTCACCTTACTTTATACAGCAGTTGCATGTAGACTAGAGAGACTTGTCTCCATGACCAGTTGCTTTGATTTCGGCTATCTACAGTATAGACAACCATTTATACGTTGAATCCACAGATCTACAAAGCATCAACCTACCCCAGTTGACAGATGTTATTTATGGTCCATTATTACTCTATGCCCTAATGCTAAGAGAAGATAGCTTTAACCCTAGTTTTTCATAGGTTATGTTATATTTATTTCTCTTAAAAAATATTTAATTATTTAAAACATTTATACAATGATCCTTTTGAGAGTAACAAGATCACGATTAATTAATTTGTCAAAGGTATGAAATAAATATTCAGAACAGTGTCTTTTCTTAGATTTTTGTGAGAAGGAAACGAAGAAAACCTGTGACCAATAAATATATTTAAAATAAAATTCTGCAAGGTAGAACAAAAAATGCAAAATAGCTAGTTAATAGAAGTATTGATAGCAAAAAAATGCTTTAGTCAAGAAACTTACCATAAAGATGAATAACGAAATATCAAATAGGAATATTGAAAGTTTTCAATCACAAACCTAACATCATTATGAAAATAATGCAAAAAATATTAGTTTTTGTTTTGTTCATTATGTATACATTATATTGAAATATACAACATGAGAAAGCACTGTTCTTCCCATTTAACGAAAAGTGAGTTCATAATAAAATTTAATTTTAGGTTTATTACTCAAATGTGTCTGAACAAATACCAAAGAATATTGCTGTTACATCTGCTAATGCCCAACCAACTAATGGAATAGTTTATGATAAAAAACCATTAAAAATAAACTTGCAAGCAGGTGAGTAATTAAAAACCTATATACATGTAAAGATGTCTGAGTTGGAAAATATTCAATTGTAGACTTTTACTTCTGACCTAGGTGGGGAAAGGTTGTACTTTCAGCTTGACAGTGATTAGTTGATTATTGCACTTGACATTTGATACGCCTTGACAGTTAACTTTTTCCACCTGGGCATGTAACCTACTACTATTTTTTAGAATATTATATAATTATTAATACCTTCATACCTACCTATATTAGTTATAATAGAACATGTGTTTTAAGGTAAAAAATACTCTTGGTGTTTGTGTGGAAGAAGTAAAGCCCAACCATTTTGTGATGGAACTCACAGAATTGCTCAGCTTAAAATTATTCACAAGTAAGTGTTATAATAAATAAATGGTATTGTTTATAGGGCAAGTCCATGTCACATCATGCCCTGATGAATGTGATAATAAACAAATGTTCTTATATCTTATTATATGTTTTAATTCAATTTTTTCTAGACCTGTGAGATTGGTAGTAGAAGAATCTAAAGAATATTGGCTATGTAACTGTAAACACACAAGTCATCGCCCATTTTGTGATGGAACACACAAATCTAAAGAAATACAAGATGGTTCCTCAACTATCAGGCAATGAAAAGTATTTTAGTTTGTAGATAATGTTATAATAAATTTTTTCCTAAGATATATGTTTCCAACTGATACTTATTATTTTATAATTACTATACCTATCCTTAATGCATAAAATGATATGGGACATATTATTTTTATTTAACATAAGCTGAATTTTTTCCTACTTGGTAAACAATGTACTTATGTACTGTTTCTTTATGACCACGGACCCCCTAGGCTTGTAAAGGCCTACTCGCCGGTGGCGCCTATAATTAGTAGATAACTTGCAATGTCGTCCTTATGTAGGGATTCATTATGATGGCAATGTTGCCATCACAAGTTTTATCCCATTAATGGTGAATTTAAAAAGGGCATTGGAAATAAATTAGATAGGTGCATTACAGGTCATCAAAAGAAAAACAAGCAAACATAGAATAATATTAAATTAGATCAATCATGTTGGCAAATATCTTGTAAGGAAGTTTACTATAATTCAATAATAATGTATCCAAAACTTCTTTGTTATTTCCCAACACCTTTATAAAATCACCATTTTCTACTATAGTTTATTTCAACAAGTACATAGAGTATTGAAATGCAATAATCCCCTAATTAACAGGTGTTTATCGGATATTACAGTGTTGTATTCATTATTGACGAAATATTTTACAATTATTTAATAGTTAATTTAGTAGTAATTATTGAAAAATAAATAAATTAAAGCCAACATTATATGTAGGTGATCTGTGGCTACTATAGAATTTTTTCATTTCTTTGCCCAATGTATCCCTTAATTTTAAGGGACATTGGAGATAGTCACGTTCGACGTGAATGTATTTAGTGTTGCCTACATCTACGATTGCTAGTCTTTCAAGTTTCTTTTTATAGTCGAATCATTTTGAAATTTGGCAAACGCGTAAAACTTACTGTCGGGCGTATAAAGTCGGTCGGTTTCTCGGTTTTCTAGGAAGCAAGGACGTGGCCGGTTGATTTGTGATAGTGAATTTGTTTATATACCTACTGTGTTTTTCTACACAGTATTCAGGGTTTTTCCTATCTGAGGTGAGGTACACAAAGCTCACTGCAACATTGTGAAATAGGTATAATATTTTTCAAATCGTATACATCCTCATTTCATTATCTAAGCTGTCTTAAGCTTTTAAATAAGATAAATATTTATATTTCATTAATCTGGAGTCCTAGTTGATTTCCGGATTTAATTTATTGCAATTCGTATATAACAATAATTTATCTTTTTACCTAAAGCGTTATTTTTACAAGCGATTCAGTAAATCGTGTTTTTATACCCAACCTATAGCTATATAAAACATTTATTTCAGGATGATGCTCTCAAGGGTAGCAAGAACTAGGTTGAGCAACATTCCTAAGGTAAGAATTACCCCTCGATTGATATTCTAAATAAAACATCAATTTTTCTTTTAGGCGCTTTATTGTACAGAAGCACCAGCACCACCTAGAAATGTACTTGAAGAAGAGACTGTTAAATCTCATGAAAAATATACCAATGGTGTTATTAATGATAAGAAACCAATAAAACTCGAACTGCAATCAGGTATTTAAAGTGTAATTTTTTAAAATTATGTCTTATATCCAGTATTTGGAACGAAAACAATTTTATTTTAATTAGGTATATTAGTCTATTTTCATGTTTTTAGTTGGCACTGGCGATAATTGGTATAATTATATTTAGTTCAAAAAAGAGTAAATTCATTTTTTATAAAAAGTTGAATTAACATTGTTTTTAAAAAAATTTCCCAAAATCATAATGGCGGTCGCCGGGTTTTTTTTATCAAGGTTGAGGTAAATGTTTTTCCGCCGATACAGTCGTAATAAATGTCTGCTGCATCTGCACTATCAAGCATAAAAGCAAAGTCCGAATTACGTCATTCACCTAAATACAAGCGACTCCAGTGGCAGACTTGTAAATTTTTTAGGCCGGAAGCAAACTATTTTTTCAAGGTTTGCATTTTTTAAAATCCAATGTTGTCGTTGCTTTTTTAAATATAATAATGATTGGGGATTTTTTTATTTGTATCAAATTATTAGTTAGTTAGTTAGAATTTAGCTGGTTAGATATGGGTTGTTACTAAAAGGAGTACATAAAAGAAATTATACTGAAAAGTGTCTGCAGACGAAAAATATGTGCCTTCAAATATAATCGATTTTTAATTCAGTTATTGGTATGTAAAATGTAATTTCTGTACTTTCCAATTGATAAAAAAAGGGACATTTCTGGTTATTAGTCATACTACTACTACTACTACTAAATGTGCAGGCGAGCCTTGTCCTGGACAACTCAAGCCAAGGTTCCGACACTGAGGCCACTGGCGGGCCCATTGTGCCAATCCTGCTACCTAGTCATCCATGAAGCCGAGCCCTTCAATAAAGGCCGCAACCTTTTTCAGTGGATGCCTGCTTGTGTCTCCAGGAGCCATGACAGTGACTCCGAAGATTCGCCTGCGTAATACAGCCCAGTGTGGACACTCTAAGAGAACATGAACTGACGTTTCATCAGTCATGCCGCAACCCCTACATAGGGAACTTTCCTCTACTCCTAGATTGTAGAGGTGCTTCCTCATACAGCAGTGCCCTGTTAGGAGTCCTGCTATCTTCCTTAGCCTACTCCTTGGTAGTTCAATGGCTGCCCTGGCGTGTCCATCAGTCCATCCCTTCAGTAGAAGTTTGGATTGTCTAGGACCCTGCAGAGCATTCCTATGAGCGAGGTGCTGATTCCTCAGCCACTTCTTCGTCTCCTTGCGTATTCTTTATTTTGTTAGGCCCAGGGTCGGGCCCGGGCCGCAGAAAGGAGCTGCCGCCCCTTCCGCAGCCAGTGCATCCGCCATCTCGTTGCCTTCAAAACCAGAGTGGGCTGGAATCCATTCTAGCCGCACCACATTCCGCCTTGCAAGATTAGCAAGTAGCTCTCGACATTCGTTAGCAAGTAGCTCTCGACATTCGTTAGCAAGTCCTGAGTTGCCGTTATTAGTCATAGTATTAATGCTATTGACACTGTCGTATTGATTGTATTCATATATCCTTAGTAAGTCTTAACATATGATTAATTTTTTTAGAGAAAGTATACTGGTGGTGTCTTTGTGGTCAAAGTAAAAATCAACCATTCTGTGATGGAACTCACTTGAATATCTTCAAATGGATCTGGCAAAGGTAAGTGTTTCAATCAACGTAAAGTGCACAAGAAGAGTTCGGAATAAATAATCACTTATATTCAATTTCCATTATTTATTTCAAACACATAAAGGTGAAGTTTAAACCGAACTTCTATATATATGGAGCATATTATACAGGGTGAATCATAAGGAACTGTTCTACTCACTTGAGCATGAGCATTTTTATATTTTTTTGTGACTTTCCTAGTATATTGCCATAGATAAGGAAATTGTATACTCTGAAATAGATAGGCAAGTGTCCATAGGTCAACTTCCTGTGTAGACAAAAGTTGGCGTTTACTTAAATTCCGAATTCAGACAAAACTGCTTGAAAAAAATTAGGATGACTATTTAAATTTTCCAGTTTATTGTTAGTAAACGGAGGGACTTATAAAATGTAGAATTCATTAAAAATTGGTTACAAATATCTGGAAACATGAACCCACTATCACATTCAATGTATTCATTATTTCATTATCAGCAGAATTATAATGATATGCGATAAAGTTGTGTTAACTTTTATCAATTTCAAGTTGCAGGAAATTCAAAGCTTTGTGAATATGATATTGAAAACATTAAAAATAGTAAAATTCCTTTTCACAAAGCACATGATGGTTATATATACTACTTGCATTTTGAACAAAAGGTCAGACACGAAATATTATTGGACTAATTGTATTTATTTGAAATGAAACCTTCCTTAGCCGCGTTGATCGATGTTTAGTAGCAGTGTTGCCAGACATTTTTTCTTGAATGTAGTAAATGACTCAAAATTTTAGCAGATTCGACAAAAATGTAGTAGTTTCAATTGGATCTTGGAATACAAAAACCAAAGTAATATAAAAGTTACATTTCAAAAAAATTATTATCTTTTATATCTTGCTAACAAATAACAACAACAAAAATCCACTTTAAAAACATTCATTTTGGACTAAAACTAAAATACAAAAAAAAATAAGTTAAGTAGAGTTGGGACGTAGACCTGTTGCACCAGAAACTTTTAGCAAAAAAAAATAATATCTTATGGATGTAGAGAGGTAAATTAGCCTAATTTGTAAATGTAGTAAATAATACTAAAAAAGTGGAGTAACGTACAAGACCCTTGAAGTTGTAGTAAATCTACTACAATTGTAGTGACTCTGGCAACACTGTTTAGTATAGACAAAAACTATGGGTTAGCTTCATGGGCAGGGAGCCATCCATAAATTACGTCACGTGAATTTTAGGACTTTTTAACCCCTCCCCCCGTCCTTGTCACAGGTTGTCACATTTTTAGAACCCCTCCCCCCTGATATGACGTCACACATTTTTCAATTTTATGCATGTATTTCAAAATAATCAATAGAAAACATTTTTTTATTAAATAATCTTTCATAAAATCAACATAATCTCATAGCGAGAGTGCTAAAGTATTAAAAATATCTAACCCTCCCCCCTGCTCCTTGTCACACATGTCACATTCTGGTGATACCCTCCCCCCCTTTAACGTGTGACGTAATTTATGGATGACCCGCAGCAGATAAATTTTTTATTAACAATTATTAATTTTTTTGTACAAATTTCCTTCAATAATTAATAGGCGTATGATGAAATTTTTAATGGTGCTCAATTTATTTATGAAAATTTCCATTTGCCATAGGCGTACCATAGAATTTTTTGAAAAGGATTAAGCGTTGTCATTTTTCTGTCATTATTATAACCTACTTAACAATTATAAACCATCAGTTATATAATTTTGTTTTAAAATGAGTTTTAAGGTATTTTTGAGAATGAATAGAAATTGTATTGTTACAAATTTTTGTTTACACATATTTACCAAAGGTAAATGAAAGATAACCTCATTTTTCTACGAGTTAAATAAGTAGGTACTTTTCTTTTTTTTTTAATTTAATAACTTATTTCTTCATTGATATGAAGTACCTACATGGAGTTTTTTATCGATCTGATAATTTACTGATTATTTGTTAAACTTTCTTTGAACATGTTACATTTTTTATATGTACGATATACATTATCGCAATGAAAAGATTGCTTCGACTGATATAAACTTCAAATGACTCTTACATAAACGGAAATTATATCTATACTTTGAAATACAGGGTGTTTCATTGGGAAAGACACAGAGACCTATTTTTACTCTATGCTTTTAGAAAACTGTCACTCTGGTCCACGAATATTGATGTGCCGTGTTTACACAGTTAAAAATTGAATTTAAACTACCCTAGTTGAGACGGATCAAATTCGAGTACCAAATTTTACTCCTTGGGTGTTTACACCGAAAGTAAAGTACACGTGACGTCATTTAGACTGGGGACTAAAAATTTGGTACGCCCGGTGTAAACGTACCTAATGGTATCGGTAGAGTTTTTATTTTATTTTTTAGCTTGAAATGAAATCTGTTCAATGTAGTGTTCAAAATATCGAAGCATATTGAATTAGTATTTGTAAGTACGGCCCTGTAATCACATTTTTTAGTGGCCTGTACTCGTAAACATACAAACTCAATTGAATTTTTAGGAAGCTTCTCTAGATGCATTAAATAGATTTCATTTCAAGCTGAAAAATAAAAAAAAACCTCTTCGATATCATTATTAACCCTCAAAACGTGCATAAATTATTACTTTGGCGGTAAATTTTTGGTAGTAAAATTGTCTGTGGAAAAATAAAAATGAAATAGTGGATTCGATTTTTTATACTTTTTTCAATTATAAAAAACAATTTTTAAAAAAATTTATATACAGGGTGTTGTTTTTGGGAAAAACGAGTTTTGAAATTTTTTGATAAGCCGGACCTGCATTATCTTTTTGGAGATGCTTTTGATGGAGTTTCTAGGTAATGGTTATTACGTGTACCACATTTCAAAATAATTTACAGGGTAACTCGGAAGTTATGAGGTTCGAAATAAATAGGATAAATTTCTAAAGCACCCTGTATCTCGGTTATGAAGTGCAGAAGACACATTAAATATAGGTTTTTGGAAGCACTAAAGTGATCCCCATCTACAGTTAAAGTTAGGCCCTTTCCCAATGAAACACCCTGTATAATCAAATGGAAAATTAGAGTTTATTTAAAATTCAAAATCTGGTGGGGTATGTATCTAGAAGTTGGTAATTCTCTCTCTATTGAGAAATTTATTTCCAGTAAGCTCATATATCTACAAGAAAAACTGGAAAAAACTTCACAGTTTTTGTGTCTCAAAAGTTAAGCTCACCTCCTGAGATGGTGCAAATTCAGATTACCCTCATTTACGACCAAATGAAGGTATTAAAACGATTTCCAGCTTACTGGACATTAATTATTTGATAATATCTAATATACATTTTTGTTCAAGGCCCGTTAAATTCATGGTACCAGAAACCAAAGAATATTCGCTGTGTGTTTGTAAGCAAACTAAGAACCGTCCATTCTGTGATGGCACCCACAGGAAACCAGAAGTAACTGAAGCTAAGTCCCTCGTCGAGTTAAGAGCTTAAAGGATGTTATTCTATACAAATTTAGTACATATATCTCGTTTTTGAATTGATTATTTCGGAAATATTTTTTTACACACTTCCAGCTATTTTAATATGAATACATTTAGTGATTGTCTTAAGTGCCTATTCTAATAACATGTGAAGACATTTTTATTTAGATTTAGCCAATATTTTAATATACACCTTTTTCGGAATAATCAATTTTTGTTAATACGTCGTTAAAACGGGTATTAAATGTTTCTGTCATTGTACGGCCTTTTGCCATTTAGGCATTTCAAATATAATAAATAAGCTTGTTAAATTTATATGATATTAATAAACATTTTAAATGCATCGTTTTGGTTATTATTAAATTTTTGTATACTTTGAGAAAGTATGTAATATTAAACTATCTTTATAATATCTACAATAGAGAATAAAATCAACTTCAAACAATCCATCCATTCTCAGAAATAATGTATACAGTTTGGAACATCCAAATGGAATGAATTCACGATCACTGTACCCTATGCAAGTACATGCAAACAATTGACATATATAGGGAAGAACCTATCTGTCGGTTATGCAAGAAAGAGAAGAAAACCGTCTCACACATCATGTGAAGCGCCATCTCATTGGGAATGAAGATTTAAGTTACTAAAAGAAGCATTTCTCCAAGAAGGACTTAGTGAAAAGACTGTTTAGCCTGATAAGGGCTACTGGTCTTTTCATATAAACAGTAAAATAACACAAAAACTGAGGTGTCATACAATTACTAAACACAAAACTGTTGAGTGTGCTAATTGAACTTAAGCAGCTCAATGTGGTGATGGGATTGACAACCAAAGCCATCTGCAGATTCTGTCAATCAGAAGAAAAATGGCACAACACATTCTACACCAGCGATATGTGCTGACAAATATGCAGTTCTTTGCACTATGTGACTAGTAATATGCAGAATAGGTAGGTAGGTACTTACTTTTGATGAAGTATTTTTAAGCAAAAGCACAAATAATGTGACATTAATTGAAAATGTAACAATCTTCTTAAATTTTTAATAACTTGCAACATACAACTAAATTTTAAGTATAACCTATCTATAGAGAATTACTGTTACGTTTTACTACCAGCTTGATCGGACTGCTTATTTCCATTGGGTTGTGCTGTCGATAATTCATGGTCTAGTCTTTCTTTCGCTCTAACAAGTTTGGACTGTAAGTATAACGATGTTTTCTCATTTGCCTTAAACAGATTTTGATATTTTTCTTCGACTTCTGATTTTGTTAAATCACTTATATTCAATATTTGTTTAGCTTCCTCGAGAGATAATCCTAATTTTTGATTCGCTACTCGTTCAGTTCTTGTTTTAGTGTTTCCTAATCTTTGAGCTGCTTGTTGGGATGCTTCTATCTCTTGTTTCACAGCTCTTGCGAAAGCTCTCGCTACAACCTGTGAGCCAGCAATTATTAATTGCGCTATATACCTTGCCATTTTTCTAGGATTTAACTAGTTATGTTTTTCTTTATAAAATATTTAAATAAAGTTTCAGGTCATAACCTTCAAATTTTGACAATTGAAAAATTTAACATAACCTCACACAGTTGATCAGGATAACCAGCCTTTTACACTAAAATTCACTGCATACAATAGAACCACAGAGTTGTGTGAATTGGAGATGACATGTCATGTGCATCAGTGGACTTCTAATATCTGTGGCTATTAGATCTGTGGTAAGTTATTTGAAAACGTTACCATATATAACTCACACTTTATAAAACAAAATTGTAGTTTATGAACGTTAATTACTTTATTTTTATTTTCAATTCAATATTTGAAAAAATATTCAAATATTGCGAAATAATTCATTCCTCATAACAGATACGTCATTTACTTCGAATTAATCTTGGCTGGAATGTTTTTGTTGATGAAGGCCTGAATTTTAACAGCTGCAGAAGAAGAAGTGCGACAATCACAGGCGCGGAAATTTCAAATTTTCTTTTGCGTCTTCCAGTTATTGAGAAAAATGCAATATGTTATTTGTACTCGTAACCCTTTTTATTCATTACGTTATAAGCCGATTTAAAAAAAGTCTAATACAGGAATAGGGATAGGAATTTATAAAATATTCTGCTTCTTATTTGGCATAAGAAAGATAGATACACTTGTTACTTGTGGTAGTGGATTAGTTCAGTGACAACAATTTTCGTTTTAGTCACTAATTAGATCAAGTTCGTTTTATTTATTTAATATTTATAGTTCGTTCTCTTCCAGGGTCGCACAAAAACGGTAATGTAGGAATTGGAATTGAATCTCTCTCTCGGACGGTAAAATCTAACACATGAGAAAATATATTCTTGCTATTTTAGAAATGAGAAATTTATGAATGAATAAGTAAAAAAACGTGGTAAATATCTAAAGAAAACTATAAACGAAGTAGGATTTGAAACATAACAAAATAACGCAAGTCATAATCGTGATACCCACTATCTCTGGTATAATTGCAAGTCATTTGCATGCGTGTGACACAATCTCCCTATACTTAATTACTGAGGAATTTGGCAATTTATTATTTTAGCTATTTTACAGCAAAAGACTCAATAAATAATACCTTTTTTAGAATGAATTGTAGGTATACATATAGAAAACTTACTACACCTCTACCAACAACGTACGTTGGTGCAAACTATTTGAAATACAGAGGTAACATAGATAAGTGAAATGCAAATAAATATAAGTATAGGTATTAGAGGTACACGACAGGTTTGTCATATGTTCACATAATTAACAAAAGTGTAATGAGGGCGATTAACAATAGATATTTTATAGGAACAAAGCCAGAGGCATTTACCTTTGAGATTGTTAATCGCTGTTTCAATACACGTGTACTATGTATAAAAATATATCTTATTTCAAATATTTTCTTAACGCTTCGTGTACCAATATATTATGTACTTTACAGTGAAGATAAATAATACAGCTAATAATATTTATTATACCTACATATTTTAAAACCCGTAGGTATTTTATATAAAGATACGTCCATGTTTTATTTATATAGGATTATCATCTGATTTCAACTCAATTGTAATTTAATAGCCTGGTTTCTTCTATAAGATATTTGAATATTATGACCATAATCATAACAATAATACACAGGAAGTATCGTGTTTAATATAATTTTGTTGAGTAGGAGCAGTAATAAAAGTAAATTTCCATTGGATAATTTGTTCTCTTCTTCTCTATCCAGCCATCCTTCCTTACCCTTCACTCTAAAAATTAAGCTCCTGCACATGGGCATTGAATTGAGTTATCAGTCATAACAGTCATTATATCCGTGTCCGTGATCTCTAGTTCAAGTTGTTTAGCTAAGTAAGAGTTTATCTCGAAGATAATAGCATTTAGAAAATAAACTGTGATTAAATTGTGTCTTTCGCTCTTAGATTGTTAAACGAAGCACAACGGTTATTTTAACATGGAGCAGCTAGGAGATGGGTGGTTTAGTGAAATTTCTGATCTATGGCCAGGGCAATGTTTTTCTTTGAAAGTAAAAGAAGTTTTGTATAAGGATAAGTCTGATTTTCAAGATATTCTGATATTTAATTCGTAAGTATTTAAAAATGAATCTCTAGACTGTTTCATCATTAAGTAGGTAATTTATATTTTATATCCATTACCTATTGAATAAAATGTAACATAATTAGTGAATGGATAAAAAGTGACCACTTAACTATTTTAGTTTTTTTGTCACATTCATACTGGTTCCTCTCAACACATTCAAAAAAACAATTATCAGCTGATATTGCTAAAAAAAATCAGTTTTTTTCAAATTATTTTTTTTTCAGACAAATAAAAATAATGTTTTTCGACAAGATATAAGTAGTACAATTCATTATTTTTTCAATAGATATATTAAGGGCATGAAATTTCTTGAATAAAACAATGTACATTTTGACTTTTTTGAATCAATTCAGACACTTCATGATCTGGATCAAAGGCAAACACTTAGCCAAGTAATCTCTTTACATAATGGGGTGTCCTACTCATTATATCATTATCAATATCAAGTTTAGTACTCAGCAGATTTTTAAACAAGGCCAACTTCATAACAATTCAGTTATTTCACACTTGTGCCTTTAGAATTTGGGGACAAAGTTTCGGCAGTATTTATAGCAACTATATATACCTTGAATCAGATTCCAATTCAGATTGCTATATAAGTAGGTGAATATTTAACTTTTGTAATTCTTTCAAGGACAAACAATGGTACTGTTTTGGCTTTAGATGGAATCATACAATGTACAGAGAAAGATGAATTCTCATACCAAGAGATGTTAACATTCCTGTCATTATGTGCTCATGAAAATCCCCAAAGAGTCCTTATTGTTGGAGGTGGAGATGGAGGTGTTGCTAGAGAGGTCCAAAAACACCCACTTGTGAAGGAAATTGTACAGGTAAGTAAGTCAGCAAATGCCGTAGATTGTAAATACAAGTTCCTATTTAAATGAAAAATAAAAAATCTTACACATTATTAGGAATGTTTTTGAATTATTTATCA
>CAJUYG010000560.1:168297-189701 GCA_910591675.1 Galerucella calmariensis | reverse complement strand
CAAGAATTTTGGCTACAAAAACCGATCCCGCAATTTATTGTACCCTGTATTTATTGTACATACTGCTGGGATTTTTTTTGTACCTTGACATATTCTAATGAATTTATAAACTTGGGTAATTGTTAACTAATATTTTTTACTTCTCATTAAGTTTTTTCTTGTTAGACAAAGGAACTTGTTAAAATTCCTAATTGAGATAATTATCACTAATTAATTATAATTGAAAACCACAGTTTTGTTGTAGTCGAAATAATTTTCAATCACTTCAATAAATTAAAAATCAATATATGAATTTGAGAATAATCGAAGCAAAAATAATAGCATCAATACGTTATTTTAATTAACTACGTACATAAGTGCAAATCACTGAAATACTATTTCACGAGAGAAAAACTAAAAAATCATATGTTTAAACGTTTTATTTATTCTTTTTTTTTTAATTTCTTGGGAAATTAAACCACAATATTTTTAAATTCATTATTTCAACGTTTCGGTAGCGTTCCAGCTACCGTTGTCAAATTTTTTCTGTTGTGTCAGTTAGGGATAAAAATTAATTTCTACTTATTTTTTCTTGACAACGGTAGCTGGAACGCTACCGAAACGTTGAAATAAGGAATTTAAAAATATTGGGGTTTAATTTCCCAAGAAATTAAAAAAAGAATGAATAATATACCACAAGGAACATACAGAAGATGTTTTATTTATTATGAAATCAAACAATTTTATTTTGTTAAATCTACATTGTATTTAACCTTAAAGTTTCGCTAACACAGTAGCTTTTTCAAACGATTTAACAAAATAAAATTGTTTGATTTCATAATTTACTATGGATCTACATCAAGTAAAAGCCTCATCTATTCAACGTTTTATTTATTGCAAACTTCAATTATACAAAGCCAAAAGAATAATAACATTATGAAAAAAAAATTGCTTTTTTATGTAAAAAGTACAATTATTATAATTGAACGTTGTAGCATTATTTCGGTGATTGTTTTGCATCATAACCTGTGATGAATTTAAGTTAGAAACTGAGGATTCCTTTTCTTTATTTTTATTTTCTCGAAGGTTCTCTATAAGTTGGAAATTGTGTTCTTCATTTAATTGTAAATATGGTTTCAAAGAATTGGCAGAAGAATGTCCTGTAAGCTTAAATACTTCTTGTTCACCAACTCCTTCTTCTGCTAATGTAGATATTGCAGAAGCTCTATGTGAATGATTGGTTATTTTTTTTGTGTCTATACCAATTGATTCTGCCGATATTTTCGTCCACTTTGAAATTGTATTAATTCCCAATGGTGAATTTTTGTACCATATTCCTTTCTCCCAATTTGGATTTACCTACTGTTAAAAATAATCTTGTTGTTAGATAAGGATTGGATTCTCTTTTTTCAATAATTTTTGAAAATAAACGAACGGGACACAAATTCTAGTTAGCATTATTTCTTACCAGCCACTTACTGCCAGATAAAGCTTTTGATCCACCTTGTGTCGTTTTGGAAAAGATTGGATTATATTCTACCTGCCAGTAAAATTACCTTCATTATCATATTCTTTTTTAAAGTAATTAATATCACAATTAGCAGCTTCATTTCCACGCTATGCTAATTCGAACGAACATAAATGATAAAACTACTTTTTTCGTAACCCATCAGAATTATCTTCAGAATAGCTTTCTACCATTTCCATTAATTCTTCTTTGGTAAACGCGTTAGAACTTCTTTTTTTGGTTTCAGGTTCAGCCTGAAGCTTTTTACGTTTTGTATTCCTGGCCAATCTAGCAAATTTATAGGTAATATCTTTAAATGGATCAATTTTGATGTTAAATTCTAAAAAATATTTTTCCTGAACCATTTGAGCAGTCGTATTCCAAAGTGTTTTCACACTAGCTTTAGTATAATCAGTTCCATCTCTTTTTTTCATGTTAAAACCATAATGTTCAAGAATTTTTGCTATAACTTGTTCAGAAGTATCCTTTTCTAACGTATAATTACGTGCGTCCAGAAACATTCTAAACTGTTCCCACGCAGACTTTTTTTGTCTTCATTGTATTTCGCGGTATACTTTTCTCAATTGTACTCTCTATTTCATTTATTGAATTATTTCCAAATCTTGTATTATTCATGTTAATAATACTTATTTAAATTTTTGAAACAGTCTTAATAATTTTTAGACAGTTAAATAAATAAATAAATGAACAGCTTAGTTTCCTTAGAAACCACTAACAAAGATTTTATATTGAATTTTATCACAGAGTGATAGAATTTTATACACATAGATTTGATATATTAAACGTCAAAAAATTGCCGCGACAAGACAAAAAATTGCCAGTTCAAAACCTTCAAATTTTGTGAGTTATCAATTTACTCTAGTGAAATAGTCATTTACAACTGGTTGCTGTTTAATCTGAATTTTTGTTGAACAAATACTTTTTTTATAAATATAACATAACCCTACTTATAATAAATTTTGTATCACTTATAACGACTGGACGAAAAAAAAAGCACAATCTCGTAGAAGAAAGGAAAAGTCGTGTATCGAGGTCGAACATTACTTACAAATATTCAAAAAATGTTCCACTGATCCAGATGCTGATCATACATAGTTACACTAAAAAAAATAGTTCACGTGATTTTAGAGAGACAGTATTATTTTAATAAAAACACATTTAACATAATGTTCAATTTGAAGATATGGATTAAAATACGTAACAAAGTTTTTCGGAGTGTGTATTTAAATTAATTAAAAAACATATAAAATAGCAAACAATTTTAATAAAGTTTTTCAGTTTGTTCGTATATCGATACATAGAAATATCTTCTGCTATAAATTTAATGCAGAAGCATATAGCGTTGATGTAAATATTCAAAGTTATTAGTGACATAATTATTGAAAGTTCAATGTAAGACAAATGAAAGTGAACGTTTTACGCTGTTTTATTACACTTATTTATGGTAATGAGCTTGTTTAATTATACCGAGATGATTCGTAGTATATAAACGATTTTCTTCAACTATTTCAAAACGTTTAATACAATTTCCGCTCTACTTTCGTCAATTAGGTCTTTTTTTATTTCGATCGTTAAATTTATTGATGATAAATTTAAAAACAAATAAATATCTGTCACCAGGCTGAGCAAAAACATTCTTCGCCGTACCATACTGTTTTTCAAAAGACACAGAATAAATAATATCCAGTAACCAGACTCGTCGCCCGCAGTCGTATTTTGATTCGTGAACTTGTTTGTATGTATGTATTTTGGGGTGACATTCACGGATTCCTGAATGATCTATCTTAGTTTCTGAGCAGAGTCCTACATACATCGAACTGCTTCCCCAATCCTATCTTTCATATCCTCAGATGTAGTTGGACGTGTATTAAGAGCTTTACACTTTGAGTAAATATTTAAAATAGTTAGGTGGTAGGTGAGTTTTGTAAATTTCTTAATTATTCTTCCCAAATTATAGTACATACTGTTTTCAAGATTCGGCCAGCCATATCCTGTATTTGCTGCACCACTATAACGTTAATAGTCCAAGATCCCAGAGCGATAAGACATAATAACTTATTTTCAAATAGATGAAATGTTAGGTTCTCAGTAGCATCTCGTGTGCTTTGAATGCCCGTGTGTTTGTGAAGCTAGCCTAAGGCTAAGGGCACCTGGGCAGGTATCAGGTGAGAAAAGTAATTAAAAATAAGAGTTACTTTACTCAAATTTGTATGTCTGATTTTTATATATGTTTTGTAGAATAATATTCTAGAGTAGTACCATAAGTGTCAGACACTTTTCATGGACCAAAACTTTTGTCAGACGCTTTAAAGCTCCAAAAAAAATAGATAATGTTCATTTATTTTCACATGTCTGACTTCCAAATATGTTATCAAGGCAACTATTACTAAGTAATAATATAACAACAGATCCGAACTATACTGAGTAATATACGTTGTGCATGAAGGGCACATACACATCAGACTGAGACATTGTGAGTTAATATACAGTGGTATTGAAAAGTCCCCTCCCCCACTCGTATCTTTTGAACGGCTACACTTACATTAATAAAATTTGGAGGATGAAAATAAAGTGTTGTAAACTCCTCTACGAATGATAACAGGTGACGTTATAGTAATAGATGACGTCACAGTGCCAATCTGGCCAATAATTTTAAATAGGACCTTATGGCAAGTGATATCTCGTTTGAAAGCCATTGACATTGGCTACATAGCCATATTAATTTTGTTTGGGCTTTAACCAATTTTGACGGATATATTAAATGTGTTAGTCCACATGAACATCTTCGACCAATTACTTAGAATATATTTCATCACCAAAAGTACTGCGGTTTTTACAATGCATCTGAAGACAACGCTGCTATAAAATTTTTCGACAATGCCACACTACCAGTAAAAAGTAGAAGAAAATAGTCAAATAGTCACATGTATATTTTGTATAAAAAGTAAAGTGAGCTATTAATGGGTCTTACGAATCAATTTGAACGATTCAGTAGGTAATAATTGTTCCCACGAGTCAAATAATTTTCGTTTAATATAAAAAGTATCAAAATAAACTTTCTTCATATTTCCATATTATCACCAAACTCGCTAATATACTTAATTTAAATAAATTAATTCGCTAATGAAGTTCTTTAGTAGGATGACTTCACTTTCTACTTGCCTTTTATTTGCATACATCGATAAATCAGATGAAAATTATAATTAAGAATGTGTTAAATCAGAGGAATCGAAAATAAAATACGAGATATGTTTGAATAGTTGTTATAACTCTGGGAAACATCTTTGTTCACTAAAATTACTTATGTCTTCTAGCCTTCCTTTCTTCTTCTTCTCTCTTATTGACATATAAAAAGTTACTAGATTTGGGCACTTCGTAAATTAATATTAATTGACACTAAGCCTTGCATTGGCTAATTTTTGAACTGTTTCAAAACATTTTAACCGAATATATGTCGAAATAGTTTGCGAATTTGTATTATTTACAGCAGTCAAATAAAATAAAGCATATTCAAAAAAATTGTCCGTAGATTGCAGTTGCAAGTCGGTCATAAAATATAAATATCGTCAAAAGAATCGCCGACTCAGGAAATATATGTTCTTGCGAAAAGCCAGCGGATTTTCTGACCGAACAAATCAGCAAAACAATACTAAATTATTTTATAAGGTTCTCAAATTCACTTCCATTGATTTCTATACAGAGTTCGGCAAAAGTCCGGGACCGGACAAATGTCGAAGAAAAATCTTTTTATACCACAAATTTTACTTCAACTTGAACTGTAATTTGAAAATATTTTGAAATATACAGGGTGTTCCAATAAAGTGTGGCGTATCAAAGTTATATTTTTTCTTATGGAACAAACTATATTTAACTGCATTTTCTGATTGCCCCTAAAAAAATGATACTCCTTCATAATGGTTCCCTATACCTAAATACAGAGGATTCCGAGTTATGCTGACTTTTAAAAAAATGTGAACATTTCGAAAAATATTAATAGCTACTTGATATAACAAATTCTAGCAAATTTTCTCTTACATCTAAATAATTGGACATTCGTTGGATGTATTTCATGATTGATTACTAAGTATGTCTTTACAAGGTGTTCAGAATTTTCAGTTTCATTATTAGATCATTCAATGTGTACTATCGGGCTTATTTCAAATGGAACACTCTGTATTCTAATGATTCATCCTATTAAAAAAAATGTCATATTTCGAATAGTGTAAGGGTGTCCTATACCTAGGTATTATACTTTTCGTGCAATTTACAATTTTCTTAAATTTTATGCTAAATCGATTTTAAAACTTCTGCAATTCTCTCTAAATTTCAAACTACTGATCTTAGCATAGTGGTTGTAAGGAACTAAATGGATCACGTTTTGTATCTCCAGAAAATATAGGGTTTTGCTATCCCATACCGAGTGGTTAAAAAGATATAGCCACTCTCACAGAAAAATCACTATCTACTTAAAGACATTTCATGAAATAGCAAAAAAAAAGTTTCACACAACACGAGTGTTACGTTGAAGATTGGCTTAGTTTTTATTATTTAGAACAATAAAATACAACATGAATAAAAACCTACAGCAATTATTTCCTGCAATCGTCAGTCTTTCCAAGGTATGCGATTTTCAATGAAAAAAGGTTGCAAATTATAAATAAATGTGTGGACAAACATTTTGAACATATCCTGTAATTTGTTGGTGGCTTAAATGTTTTCTTGGTTGCTCTGCTCTTTATCCATGGAGTGTAGGCAACTAAAGGTACTCTTATGAAGTCAATAAATTTTTAAGGTGAAAATATTGAATTATATTAAACTAAAAACCTTATTGCGAAAAAAATTCAGCTTTAGCTACAATCAAACAAACCATCACCTTATTCAAAACCGAGCTACTGTGTTTTCAGTTAGATTCCTGTTTTTTTAATTCCAATTATTAACTGTTTTGATTAATTTATTGATTCATCGTATCAATATGTTCAGCTCAATAAAACCACTTCACAGACTACTGAGATGCAATAAAGTGGAATGGAGTATAGCACTGGAGTGCGTTCATAAACGTTTCAGAGTACACAATTCTCACACTTTTTTGACAACATCGTTCATAAATGAAATTTTTCAAATGTACACACCGCGGTATGGAGAGTGGTAATATTTTACCGAGTTTGCGCTATTCAAAAATGTGAAATAAGACGTAGTTTTTGTAAACGGTTACCTAGAAACAAGAAAGTACAAATACAAAAACTCAAGATTTATCCCATAATATGGATCAATACATTGAATTTTCCAATAGTTATCCTAAAGTTTTGTTGGAATTGCTTATGTGTAAACCGTTCCAATACAATCTCCACATAATTTTCTATTCGTTGTGGCGCAACCTTTTTGGAACGAAGTTCCTTATCGCGCGTTGTGAAAGGGGGCTAGACGGATAAAATTCTTACCAAAAGTTGTCACGACACTTTTTGATATAGGAAGCTATTTTAAAAATTTTTTACCATAGTCCGGGCGCGAACCATCAACCTACGCGTCTATATCAAGGCATTCAACACATGCTGCCATGAGCTCTCATGTGTATTAGATGCGAAGAAAGGTATTACATGCTGCAATGTGCGATTATATACAGATAATAATAATAAATGATTTTGTATTTTTAGCAAGTACGCACTATAACCTCTCTTTATTATTGTGCTAACCAAGTCATACGCATTATAATCTCCACATTTTGTGTGTTTAGCAAGTGTACGCGTCATAATTTTAATAAATTCAAAAACAAATCATATTTTAATATTACAATTTCAGAACGTATGTATTTAGCAAGCCGTGCGTGTTCTAACCTATACGCTGTTGTGTTTACGAATTTGTGTATTTTTAGGATTTCATTTTTCTTCAATAAGAATTGTTATAAATCACATTATAAAATACGTTGTGAATCCATATTGAGAGGGTTATTGAAAACCACACGCTTGTATTAATCTATTTTTTTTAAATACGTAGATGATATTGTTTTTATAGCTTGTGGTGTTATTAATGTTCAAAATTAATCAATAAAATAATGGGTCAGCTTTTCACAAATTAAATTTTATTGAATAGGTACTGCTTTTTCCAAAAAAAGGTTATCTTTTTCAGTAGATCATCAACAAAACTGGCGTATATTATGTTTTGAAAGAAATTATTTTATTTGATTCAAAGTCCGGATCAGCTCTAACTAATATCGCTTTTTTTACTAGTGAGGTGCATGTGCATTTGTATCTAATGTAAACATTTGGAACTATTATAACCTGCTCCATCAAAATAAGTTTTTCTTGTTCTTTTCAACATTGGTGATTTAATTTCCACTACACATTCATCATAAATAGCATTTGGAGAAGCTCCTTTAATTGTACAATCTGCAGTTAAAAAAATTGCAATTTTTTACTGAGTAACCTATAGCGTTATCTCCGTAACTTTGTCCACCAGACCAGGAATAAAATAAAACATCTGGAATCACCCTGTATATCATTTGAGAGAGCATGTATTGATGAAAATATTTACATTTTGAATCATTCTGGCCAGAAAACAGCCAAAAACGATGTGTCACATAGTATAAAATTATAATTTAATAAACTCGTGTTTTTAAAAAACTTCATAATCATTAGCAAGTCCACTTCGGGAAGATTTAATGAGTCTGCTTTTTTAAAAAAAGGTCCACGCATTTTATTTCATCCACACAAAATTTTGCGAGTAATTCAAAATAAATAAATTCTACGCGAGGCACGTTACAGTCAGAAGCGTAATGTTTGTGCCCATTAACTTTCATATTCGGTGACGTCACAGTCATAGTCTTCGCCCTGTTACGGTATGCTTGTTTGATTGGTTGTATTAGGAGAACGACATATTATATTGACATGGAATTTTCAGAATCATATTTTTATACTTAGTACTTTGTTTCACGACAGTTAAAAATGATTCAAAAATTTTTGTAAACGAGCCCATTAAGAGTTAATCTATTTTTCGTTTGTTTCAGACTTACATTTTCCAACCAGAATCTCCAAATGAAAGATGACGTTCTCTTCGTTTCACTAATACACTATCGAAATGTCTTTGCTCAACTACTCAACGCCTTTCCTGGCAACACCAAATCCCCCACCGACAAATTACTATCAAGCCCATTCTTTCCAACAGTACCAACCACCATCGCAAGGTTACTCCTACCCCCAACCACAGAAGCCTTTCTTAGCCGAAGAATATCCGAATAATCCTTTCCTTCGACCACCAACGCAAGCGCAGCAACCACAACTTCAAGTTCCTAAAGGCCAAGGCGCGCAAAACCAAATCCCCCAGAATCCCACAAATCAAATTCCTGGCCAACCGCCTACGTATACTAAAGTTGGTGATTTTAATACGAAAACCAGCATACATCCAATCATTGATTACGATTACGAGGACGAAGAACCGATACATGTTCCTGTGACGCCCATACAAGGGCCTATTTTTATTAAAAATGGAAGAGTGCCGGTGGTTCCACTCTATTCGCATCCGGTTCTGCATAATGGTACTTTCGTTCAGATTCCTGTAAGTAATTTTTTAAGTTTTTATTAAATAATTAAACGAAGTTTAAATGACAATTTTTTTATTATTGATCTGACAGGAGTACCTACTTCGTAACGTCAAAACCTTCATTCGAACAACAATTTCAGATATTAATTAATTTGAGAAATTGATATTTCGATTTATCAAATCGGAGGAAATTGTATTTAAATTAATAAATCTTAAAGACGAATAGCAACTTAGTTTATGTTTTTCTCATTTCCATGACAACGCAAGGTATACAGGGTGATTCATTAAGAATGTCCAATCTTTGAACTGTAGATTCTAGACCTCAAAATATGATGATTCTGCTCAACATGCCTCATGCAAATATTGCTAGTTTCCGAGATAAGGTGTGTTCAAAGTTTAAATTTAAATTTTGATTTTCGCAATAATAATTTTTTATTTTTTTTTGCAATTTTACGTTTTTTGGCATGAGGAATCATAATTTGCACTCTAATTTAACACTGCTAATAGAGGGCGCTAGTTACACTTGTTTGTGTTAATTACACTAAAGTAAACTCTTTTTGGGCTAACTTTACAACTAAAATAATAAAAAAATATTAGAAACGTTAAATTCTACAAAAAAAGTTACCTACTCTTTTTTTATTCGTGTAACTCAATCGGTTATTGAGTTATTTGCTTCTAAAAAGTTCAATAAACTTTAATTTTTTCATAAAAAATTATTCTTTAAATATGTAACAATAACAAATTTGTGAACAAAATTAAAAAACTTCAAAGCAAATGCTATTTTGAGGTCTAGAGTCTACAGTTCAGAGATTGGACATTCCTAATGAATCACCCTGAATATATCACGAATTCCACCATTTTACATTATTAGTTCTTATTTCCATTTCTTATTGTTGTAGTAGTAATAGATACCAGTATTAATAATTTCAAAGTGCACCAATAAAAAAAATAGCGTAAAGTATTCGTGGAAAACTGGCCTCTAAAACACTTGCTCTATTTCGAGCACGACGCGTTTTTTAAAGACCTTAATATCCACTTATACTTTAATATACTATTATTTTTGTTGCAAAAGGATAACTTAGTGTTTGAAAAGAGATAACTGGTGATTCAGAGTGAGAAGCAGGTGGTGGCAAGGAATCTGAAGGTTGAAGCAGATGAGAAATTGCTTGAGTGGAATTGGAATCAGTAGCATCTTTTCAGTTTCGAAGATATTGTTGATTGTTGCACATTAGAGATATTTGCAGCCCTTTCTACATTCCCAAGTGTCCTCAAAATTACTTCCTGACTGCCATATGTTGATTAAGAAAGGATATTTAATAGAACAAACGCCACTCAGTATCATACCTATTTCTTGGATTATTTTTTTCACTTGTCAAAATATGATATTTTGGTGGTTTTAACCAATAGCAATATATTATTCTAGCCAATCATTCGGGATTATACTGATAATTCTGCTTCCTCATCGATAATACCTTGTTTACATTGAAACGTCAAAATTTTACTTTGAATTTGTCATTATTGACAACTAAAAGTGCTTCGAAGTTTATTGAAAAATGAACACAAACCGATTGAGTGACATCACATTCAGGTAATACAAAATTTTAAATTGTTGAAAAAAATAATCTTCCCAAATACAACTCGCTCTTCAAATTTTATCACATAATTTTTTATTTTCATCACTCAAACTTGTTTATTTGAGGCAAAAAAATTCAAACAAACCGAATTTAGATAAAATCCCTTGTCCTAACGGACTCGTGATTTTATCAATCGGGTTGTTTTCATATTTTCGGCAAATAAACAAGTTTTCGTGAAAAAGAAAAAATTATCGATAAAATTTGAAGCACTCGTGGTATTACCTTTGATAATTTTTTACTGAATATGGTAACCAATCAAATTAGTTAATTTTAGGTCATGTGTCAAATTTCATCCAATCACCTCAGAATTACAGCGATAATACCCTACATGTGGTGTTTATTTTTAATTAAAAATTATTTAATCGTCAAACTGACAACTGGATTAAAAATGTCGCGAAGATTGTGGGAAGATTGCATCTAACAATTCAATTAATTTACCAATTATAATTTTTACAACTGTATAGTTTTAAATAGATATGAATAATATTTGTTTGATTAAACTAATAAAGTTTGTAATAAAAATTTTAAACGTCAGATTGACAATTAATATTTTGATATCTACAAAGTAAAAAATTATCTTATCTAATACTCTTCGGGTCTTGATAAATACTCAAAATTTTGTCATAGACAATCCTTCAAGCGTGCTGCTCAAAGATAATAGCTCAAGGCCGCAGGCACCTTAACCTTCAGGTGATTTTATTATTATTGTTCGAAATGATAACACTGAAAACTGCCAAAATATAAATCTTAACAAACCTGGGAAAGACAGCTGAAACATTTTTGGCGCCTTAAGTTCAAAAAACATTTGACATGAGTGTCAAAAAGAACAGTTTAAAGTTAAACCTCCAATATTGGGCGTTTAAGTTTAAACTGGTTTTATTTCCATAGAATCGATGGTGCATACCAACTCAAAATTATCAACTAATTTTATGCTTGAACGATATTAAGTGTACCTAAGCGGCTGTCGTAACAATTAACCAAATAGTACGTCTGCAATACGTAAATTAAGTGAATAAAGCGAGCATTAATAATAATAATTATGTTTAATACCGATACAGTGACCTCGGTCTATTTAGTTCCAGTTTCAATTTCGTATCTCTTTGATTCGTTAACTATTAAAGAAATATTTTTTTATGGTATAGTATAATATTATTATTCTAATTATAGTAAAACTTGGCTTAGGTTACGCCTTTAACGCTATACATGTCTAGAGATACAATTACGATTCAATAAATAGTTGATAAAACCGCGACTTTTCTTTTAAAAACGTTTTTCTAGGAACTCGGTGACATTTAATTAAACAAAAATATAAGTGAACCATGAAAATTTATTTTTTTTATTGATCTTTGTAAAAAAAGAGCACATTTATAATGACAATGACAAACAGTTTGCTTCTCTAGTCCGTATACTTAGGAATCAGTGTAATAAATTATAAATTTGCTATGACATAACACAGGGTGGACAACTTGAAGGTTATACGGTGAACTTGCAATAATAGTTTTTAGAAATTCCGTATTTCAGTTCCAGCATTAATATACAGGGTGCGGTCAAGTAGAAATATCTCGAGAACTAAAGAAATCTGAATCATGAAAATTGGAATGAAGGGGTTTTAAATAGTGAGCTATTTAATTACATTATTGCCATCTATTTGCTACTTCCGTTCATAGCGGAAGTTGTTTATAACTTCGTTTTTCTAAATGGGAAACCCTGAATATTTTTAAATTTTAGAAATGTGATTAATTATTTTACAGGAATTTGTTGTCCACTTTATTAGTATTTCTTATACCTATCTCTCGCAGATTTCAAATAAATCGCTTTTAGACATTTTTGTCACAGACAATTTTTTTAATCACGCCCCCTATGAAATATTTTGACAAATATCAGTTATTTAGTTCTTTACGTCAGGTTATGTTTGAGCGACCGGGGGTCGCGACGCAAAAGATCTGACCGTTACGTTACGTTATGTTACGTTGCTTCGTTATGTGCCTTGCTTGCGTGCATGCGTGTGCTCTCTCCTGAGTCTCTCTCACGTTTACGAAGCAGCGATTCATATGCTTCGACCGGGAATCGAAACCGGGCCGCCTGCGTGGAAGGCGAGCATTCTACCACTGAACCACCGATGCTATATTAAAATTCTATGCAAAGCTGGTGCTGGTGATCTACTTGAATTTGTTCGGATACATTTTTACTATTATTTCCATAATTTTTTTTGTGCGATTGATCTTTTTTGTTTAAGTATTCACAGCATCGGTTGTCAGGACGGTAGGTTGTGTTTCAATTTCACCAAAATGCAAAATATATTTTTAACTGATCGAGAAGTATAAATGTCACTTTTGACATTTCGTTAATTTCGAAGAAATTTAAATTATTTTATTCGGAATTTATTTCAATACGATCGCGCAAACAATGGTACACTCCGCGTCATATAAAACTGGTACACTTTTTTTTCCCTATGTAAACCAAACTTAACTAATCAAAATGACAAACAGACACATGTGTCAAATTTGACAAAACGCATTATCCACGATGCCAGCACATTTAAGTGAATTCGATAAAATGCGAATCATTTCCAAAATAGAGGATGGTTGGTCCATTAGACGACTTGCACAAGAGTTAAATAGAAGTAGAACCACGATTCAAAACATTAAAAAAAGGTGGGATAACGATCAAACTGTTAGCAGAAAAAGAGGAACTAGAAGACCATTTATAACTACAGCGGAGCAAGACGAAGCATTAACTGATTATTTGAGGGAAAATCCATTCCATACTGCAAGACATGCAAAAGTTGCAGTAAACTTCAATGCTTCAATAACAACCGCATTAAGAAGAATTAGAAAAACTAATTTAAAGAATTGTGCAGCCGCCCGGAAATACAAACTAAATGAAGAACATAAGCAAGGTAGAATAATATTTGCCTTAAATTATGTTTTAAACGATACATTAAATTTTTGGGGCAGGGTAATTTTTTCCGATGAAAAAGTATTCCAATCACATAATGACGGCCATATTAGAGTTTATAGACCTCCTCGAAGTAGGTTTAATGAAAATTATATTTCTTCTAATGATAAGTCTGAACGATTTTCTGTAAATGTTTGGGCTTGGATGTATAGAGGAGGTTTAGGAATGTGCTGGAGAAAGATATTTTAGATGGAGTGATGTTACCATCGGTTAGGGAAATCTTCCCCAATGATAATTTTATTTTTCAGCATGATAATTGCTCAGCGCACACTGCTCGCAGCGTACGCAATTATATTGCTGAAAATAACATTGAAACGCTACCATGGGTCGCTAAAAGTCCAGACCTTAATCCAATAGAAAATGTTTGGGGGCTTATGGTAAAAAAATTAAAAAATTTAAATACAATTCCACGAAACATAGAGCACTTATGGACACTAATAGAAGAAACCTGGGAAAGCTTGAGAGAAGATGAACATTTAACATTAAATTTAACTGACTCAATGCCTACAAGATTACAAGAACTTATCAATAATAATGGGGGTATGACACGTTATTAATTATTGAATGTAAACTTTCATGGCTTTCATGGCTTTCATGCTACCATGGTCTATGATCTATTTGTTAGTTCATTTATTTGAAATGTTTTAATTCTGAATTACGTGGATCTCGTATCCAAATCTAAAACTGTAAAGTTTTCTATTGAAATTTTGTAGTTATTTTTGAAATTTTATGGCTACAAATGCACAATTGTTTGAATCAGGTTTCTTAATTTTTCTCGATTCTGTTGTTACTGAAGCATTAGTTTTCTGTATCTTTTGCATGTCTTGCCGTATTAAAGGGATTTTCGTATAAATAATCAGATAAAGCTATGTTTAGCTCTATTCTAGTTAAAACTGGTCTTCCATTTCCAATTTTTCCTACAACAGTTTGATCCTTGTCTCACCTTTTTTCAAATCAGTCATCTAATTAACCAACCAAATTTTATTTAAAAAACTATTCGAACCTGTAAAAATGTAATACTTTTGTATTTATTACAATATCACACTATTTCTCAATTTAAGCTAGTTACTGTTTGTGTATAAATGATATAATAGATTTTTCTTTTTTCCAATTTGTTTTATTGCTTTACAAAATTTAATCTCATCATTACATATACTAACATTTTTGTTGAGCTGGCATCACTGCCCTAGAATTTATACCATAACAGCTGGTTTAGCATTGACAATCTTTAAAAGATCAATTTACACAGCTACAAAAACACTATTTTGGATTATAATAGTTGTACCAGTTTTATCGCTGGCTGTATAAGCATCTCGAACGTTAAGGGTAATTACAACGTTTGCATGTAGATTACTCTCGTGAAATTCGACAAAATTATATGAGGATTAAGGGTTCTAGCACATTTACTTTTCGAAATACAGGGTGTTGAAATTTTGAAAACTTGAATGTTTCAATTCGAATTTGGCTGAATACGATTCTGATGATTTTATTTATCAAATTTAAGGTTAGCTATATGTCAAAATAGCAAATAAAATAAACGACATGCCGGAAACCCGGATATACGTCACAATCGATGACGCACACCAAGAAGGGTATTATTTCATATATATACTTGAGATGATAATAAGAAAAATGTAATTAAAATGTAATTTTCGTTTTAAAATAATGTTGCAAAGTTGATATTACTTCAATAACAATATGTCAGCACATTGTTCATAAGTAGGATACCTGAGGTTCATTACTTTGCTTTGTTAGTATTTTTATATAAATGTAACAATTAGAAATATGTAGTAACCAACTTTAATTGACTCAGCTAATTTTAAAAAAATATGTACTACATTACACAAGTCACGCTTATTCGATTCACAAATAATGTTCTAGGAGCATGTAAAATTTATTCAAAACCTTCAGCCAAAAAAAACTTAGTGCCAATTTTAGTTCCTGGATAACTTATTAAAAAAGGGAGGTCTCTTTTATAATTTTGCTGAACAATAAAAAACTTTTCAATTGAAATTTCAGATGTTTGAAAATATACAAAAACTTGACTAAAAAATATCAACACAATGCTTTTATTTTTTTCTAATATTGAAACGTCAAACTCTTATAAACTGCAAACAAAAACAAACAAAACACTCTCAAATATAATAGACTATGATCTCTTCAAACTTCAAATTCGAATGGCCTTTTTGTAGCTGGCTATTAATTCATGGAACATACAATCAGAAAGTGGCTAACTTTGGACGGATCCTGCTAAGCAAGAGGCCAGGAATCAGATAAAGAAGAAGAAGAAGAAGAAAGTGACTAGCTTCATCTTCAAGTTTGTGACGTATCTGTAGTGAAATTTGCTAGCACTTAAGAATTCTTAATTTCAAGTTTTCTTCTGAAATATTTGGTATAAAAAATAGCTCGATAAATTACAAAAAACCGGATATCCGTTTAACACCCCATATCAAGTGAGTAGCTCAATGAGCTGCTCCAAAAAAGTTAATTGCTCTTTTTTATATATGACTGAACTGGATACGAACTGAGGCTGTACTAAGATTGTCTCTTACCCTTCCCTTACCTACTATACTTTTGCAAGTTTATCTGAAGCCGTGAAAGGAATGCAGTCGAAAACATTCGATATTGCCACGTTCAACTATGGAAAAGCTAAAGTGCTAATTATGTAGTGATAATAATTAGAAAAGGGATTTTTTATTATTAATAATATCAATAATATGATTAAACGTTAATTCTTTAATGTGCTTGTTTCCTTGGATTTACTACAGGGTAGCATATTAGTGCGACAAAGGTCAATATCTCCTGCACCAATAAAGATAGCAGGGAAACGTTTGACGAAGCTTATTAAGGGTGCCTGTTATAAAATTATTTTTCTCTATAAACGGTGCTCCAAAAAACCAGCACGGTGAAAAATATCCATTTTTTAAATAGAACACCCTGCATTTTTTTCTAATTTCAGATTCTATCCGCTATCTTTAATGGTACCGGAGATATTGACTTTGGTGGCACTAATGAATCACCCTGTATATCAAATATGAGAAAGGTAGATTCAGATAGTAGCAATAAAATGAGATATATTTTATTTAAAATACTCCGACGATGTAATAAAAAAGCTGGGAAGTTTTGCATCGCATTATATTTGTTCATAAAAACCCAAGTGAGGTGACATTTATTATTTAAGTTCGTACCTACTATTTTCTCACTTGGAGTTACTTTTTATACATCATTATATCAACCTTTTTTGTATCTAGGTACCTATCTATAATATATTTTTTTTATTTGTGGACCATTTAACCTATTTAAAGCACGCCTCAGCGTGTTTAAATCGAACTTTTTAGCACGCGCGTGTTTTAAACTTACCGTGGCAACATCAACAACTCGAGAAACGAAGTCTAAATCTATGATCTAAATCATGTCTAAATGACAATTTTTTTTATTATTGATCTGACAGGAGTAGTTTGTAACGTCAAAACTTTTATTATTCAAACAATATTTAACAATGATCGAGGTGTCATTCGATTTGGGATGGCATCTAGATGATTTTTGAAAAAAATGAAGTTCCGCAAACAAAAATTGCAAAAGTTATTAACAATTAACTAAAAAAAATTAAGGGGGTTTAGTTTTTTGCAAAGATCTCAAAAGCTAATAAAGATTTTTCAAATTTAAAAAAAGATTTGAAAAGAGGAGGAAATTTCCTAAAAAACCCCGATTCCCGGAACTGTAGGACCAATATTTATAATTTTCCAAGAGGGATGAAAATACGGCCGAAAACGGGTGTTCTGGCTTCCGTAAGCCACACGCCTACTTTGGACACTTTATTAATAAAAATTATTTTAACATATTAAATATGAAATTTAAGAGAATCTCTCGTCTCGGCGGCAGCACTATCCGAATTGCATAATTGGTGATTTTTATCGAGAGCTGACTTCTTATTGGCAAGCGTGTGCGTGTGTTCTTTCCTCGCACTTCGTCAATTGACTGATATTGATTTATCAAGTGGCGTTGGTATTGTCACTTACCTTTGTATTTTCAATTTTACTTGGTAAAATAGGTACCGTATGCCATTTGTACGTTTATGACATATAAGCCTCGCCTCTAACCGATTCCCCGTAGCTTCAAATAAACTTGCCAAACTATACTCTCTGTAACTTGAAATTCGCTATCTAAATTTTAAAAAAACTGTAAAATACTAATCGACCTTCAAACCTTTAAATAAAATTTATGAAATTTCCTGTTAATACAGTGACTATATTGTGTGTATTGTGTTATGTTTATTGTTACCTTTATTCATATAATAGATGAGTACATAGAAATTTCAGTTTATTGATTTATGACCATGCTTAATATTGATTTAAGCAATTACCGAACCAAATGTGTGCATGAAAGACAAGTAGAAGTTGAAAATAAACAATGAACAGATGTTTAAAAGTCATAGATGCATGAAAACAAACATATATTCTAAAATTCGACTAAAACTTCTTAAAAATTATTATTTTTTAATCTCTTCAATTGAGTTATGGCTTTAACTGACTTTTATGGCTTTTGTCTTATTTGCATTGATACAGAATATAATAGAAATCGTTTCTGCTTGAAATACAGACTTCTATTGACCAAGGCTGACGAACATTCTGATTCTAGGACCGTTTACAGAAGCATCAGCTTTTTCCTTTTTGCCCTTCATCCCCTTCAAAAATCCACATTTCCAAAGTTGTATTATCGGATTCGACACACTCTCCTTAACAAAATTCAATGTACTTTTAGTGGCTGCCATTATTTTCGAATTAATTAGCCCTCAATATTACTCTATGGCCCTCAATTCATCTCCTTGACCGGATTAGATTTTCTATTTAAATTTTAATTTCGCTCCCACTAGTACGACCTCTCGTGCACTATTTTTAAATCTTCAGGGAAAACATACTAAACATACAGAATAAAAATATTTATTCTGTAATCCTTGATATTACAGTGCTTTCTTTTAATTTTAACAGGTTTTAACCTGCTCCTTCCTGCCTATGTGCACTTTTGTACATAGGACCCCAAATTAACGAAATCATTCATGACCAATACTTCTGTTACACACTATATTTTCTTCCAATACGTTTGTTATAATTTATAAAACAAAGGATTGTAAATATTGCTCTAGTATGTCTCACTAGTCGCCAAGGTTAATAAACATTTCTACATCTAATTTTTTACGCTTGATTTTGAATTTCTTGTTTTAGTGTTCCAGAAGAAAAAAAATAAATAATCGGTGTTACCGTAAAGTATATTAGTAATTTGAACAATAGCGGATGATTTTCATTTGTACAAACTAAGAAAAGTATCTATACCGAATCATCCATAAAATTCTGATAAAAGTGCGATTTTAACTGAATTTTTTTTTCCAAAAATGCTTGGCATTATAGTCGTTATTCGCGAAGCCTGGGGGAAGCAATCCAATGATTGTCACTTTGGTCTTTGCTTTGGTCGAGAGTTGTATACGCTATACACAATATAATGCTATACACAATAAACATCGTATGCTGTTTGTTTCTGTGGTGATGATACAAAAAAGTCCCTGTTAAAACGGCACCATTGTAAACATAGGGAAAATTCGTGTAAATGAACAAAAGTGAAAAATTCAGCGTAGATCGGGCTGCTGAAGAAATAACACAAGAACTAATACCACAAAAATCGAGAAAACCATATGAACAACAGTACGAATCATTTGTAAGGTGAACAAATAAAGATTAATGTTACTAAGGTACGTTTTTGTTTGTACTTTTAATCCCTTGGGATTTTAAATGCCATTTTATACTTTATATCCCTTGGGTCTAAAAGTGACACTTTAATTTCTAACATGTGAGACTTAAGTGACTACTTTAGTCTCGGAATTGCAACAATACATAATTTATTGGAATTTAATTTTGTTTGAGCTTTTACGAGGATAGTGTTGAAAACATGTTTTGGAATTTTTATTTCTCTTTAATAAAAAATAAACCCAGCGTTTCATCGGCTGTAGTTATTAGATAAGAATGATTGTATTTAAAAAAAATCTCCCCAACTGACAATCAATGAAATTATTTTAAAGCCGTAAAAAAGTGTAAAAAGTGTAAAGAGATTCTTTACTAAAAATTATAGACTTAAGCTCTGTTCAGATTTATTATATGATCGATGTAAACAAAAGCACGTGGGCAGTTAAATTGAGCAGGACCGCATTACATTTTAAGGTCTCGCAAATAAATATGTGTTACTTGATATTAGCAAATAATCAATTCACAAATAATGTAACCTGTTAATTCCTCATTAATGAAGGAATTTTAACCGCCGAATGCTAATTTTATGTAGCTGGATTAATACGGAAGAATTTTAAGAATGGGTGGACCAATAAAAATCTCGTTTAATATTTGGGTATCTATGAATTCTGCAATTTATTTTAAACAAACTTCAAAATGAGTCAGACCTTTTCTTGAAATAGGTAGGTAATGTTTGGTTTGTAACAATAAAAAAATATTCAATGCTATATACTGACATCCATTAAAATAATAATTTTGTTTCATAACAGAATTACCTAGAAATTAATACAACTGCGTCATCCACTTGGGTCATTGACAATTTGGGGCAATACATAAAGAAGTATTTACCAATATAAAATAAAATCTAGAGCTTGTAAATATTGACTAATTTCGGAAATTATATTTTTATCTAATTTGTCCGTGAGAGCTGTCTTTATTTTGTTGGGAACACCACACACATAAAGAAAGTTTCAAAATATTTCGTTCACTCAGCATCTGACCTTGAGGATTTAGTAATAAAAGTTTATAAATCCTTCATAATATATGCTTCACAAAGGCCTGGGGGTTATCTTTACCTTCAATTTGCTCAATATGTACCTTCCTAATGCCTGAAAATCTTGAACACATGTTGCTGGTCTGTCCCATGTATAAAAGCTTAAGAGAAATTCTTTAAAGGCTCGAAGTTTTTGGGATGATCTAGACTCGCTGGTGGAAGACTTTTTAGAATCGCTGAAAGCTAAATACATATCCTTTTTTCTCCCGTCAAAATTGAGTAAGTCTGTCTTATTCATCTTACGGATTTTATTTGGAAGTTATGATTAAACGCAATAAAAGAAAACAAAAACGGTTAGTATGTCTTTGTTCAATCGTATGACCCGCATAAGACTGCATTTGTGTGAGATGGCACCCAGAGAAAGTCTGTGGTTTTGCCGTTGAATTGGAGTTGAGATAAAATTGATTTGGTTTTCAGCACCATTTCGTTTTAACAAATACAAAAATAAATATAAAAACAGTGTGCGAATGAGAGATTACAACCGTTTTCGTGAGATACAGCGTATCAAAGTTGTCCATATTTTTATATGATTTTTGCATTTGAAGGATAAAGTGCCGCGAAAAATCACTTTACGATTACCTATGTTCTATTAAGTAAAAAAAACATAACATGTCGGTAGATTATCTTCGTTGGGTAAATATAACAATTACATTCACAAGGTTCGTGAAAGTTTATCTTCGATTTGCATAAATAAGTCAAGCAATGGTGAAGTTAAACGTGTCTACCATATAAATAACGAACACAAACGAGATGGCTTGTTCCATAGCTCGTTGAATCTAGCATTGTGCAATGTTTACTATTTTATAATATAACATCTCACATCTCGACGGTGCTAAAACAAAATTCATAGCCATAGGCTGTCTGTGGAATCAGGACCGGAACCGGAACATTTGTGATATTATAGTATGTACAAAAATTACGAGGAGTAATAAACCCTAATTAAG